>PVJI01002430.1:0-145510 GCA_004026765.1 Micronycteris hirsuta
GATGTAAGCACCAGCTCAAGTGGGGCCCAGCGGCTGGTCTTCAGTGACAACCAGAGTAAACGACCATCCCAGGTGGGCTTCATCGAGGGCCCGTCCAGATTCCAGCAGGGCGAGGCATCCTTGTCAGAAAGCTCAGCCCCGAACCTGGGAGCAAAAGAGGACTAGTGGTGGTGGCAAGTGCCGAGCTGTGTCAGGCAGACCTTCCGAAATAGAAGAAACTCTCCAACCCAGGCACAATCCACATAGGGCCGAGATGCCAACCGAGTTCTTCCCGATTAGGGAGTGAGGTCTGCTGGTGAGGAACTGCAGAGGGCCACAGTGACCCTCCCCGCCAGCGTGGGCAGCACAGGGCAGTGGGGCATCTGGCTTCTTCCTTGGGGCTAGATCGGGTACCTGCCCCAGCCCAGCTTGGAAGCAGCCTGGATCCACTGTCTACTGCCCCTGGGTGGCCAGCTGGTCTCCTTAGTGACCAAAGGTTTGAGCACTGGTTGGACTCTGCCCTAGGCTGGTGTATCCCTGTCACTAGCCCCCACGGGCTCTGTGTTCAAGCCTGAGGACTACAGGCACTGAGGCCTGTGCCTCCCAAGGGCAGGGCCCTGCCCCACCCAGCACATTTGCTGGAGGTTGGGCTTGAGGATCCAGCCCTCAGCCAACTACTGGGGCCCTGAGACAGGAAGAAAGGTCCTTATGTGAAACTCAGACAGACCGGAAGGCAGTTGTCAGCCCTGGAAGTCGGGATCCCTCTAGCCAGGAAGGGGGAAGGGTGGGCAGACAGAGGCTGGGATTCTGGGAACACAGGCCAGAAACTAACTTCATGGGAAAAACCTTCGGAAGGCAGGAAGATTCCACAGCATGTCGTGGTTGAAAAGACAGCAACACACAGGAACCGTGTGAAGCCAGGCAGGACTGGAGGGTAGCCCTCTGTTCTGGGCTCAGTCTGTGCCCTCCCCCACCCTCCACACACACAAGGCCAGCTGGCAGCAAAGCTGAAGATACAAGGCAAGACCACAGAGCCTGGTGGTGGTTTGGAACTCTTTCTTCTCCTTTGTTAAAAGTGGGAAAGGAAATGGGTATGGGGTACCCCTGGGCTCCGGGGGAGGCATGCAGGCAGTCCCAGCAGGCAGGCGCTGGGGGATGGGTGGGAAGAGTCCTGGAGTTTCCCATAATCCTTTTCTCTGCAAGGAACAGCAAAGCTGGCTGCTGAGGGGCTGGGAGAGGAGAGGACCCTGGGGAGGGGGACAATGGGCAAGGGGCTCAGGGGCTCACTCTAACATGCAAAGTCCAGCTGCCCCATAAACTAGGTTGCTTCTTGAGTAGTGACATACGTATAAATACAGACACAGCCACACGCACACATGCGGAGAAGGCTCTGCATTCACGAGGGTGGGGGTCTAGGTCTGCCGGCCCCGAGGAGCTCCAAGCAGGAGCCAGGCAAGTCTCCGCAGACTCCTGAGGTGGGGTGAGTCCTCTGGGGAAGGCTGCTTGGTCTCTGAAGTTCTGTCCACGAGCACCCAGATGACTCTGAACCAAACCCATGCAAGCTGGGTGCCATGAGCCTGCACTTCTGTGCACTTGCGGGCAGCCTGTATGCTGGCACAGGGGGTCCAGTCTCTCCCCTCCAGGGCTCCAGGGAAAAGGGGTGCAGACAGAGGGTAAAAGGGGGCCTGTGGAGATGTCTTCTCCCCCGCCCCACGGGGTCCAGGCCTCCGGGAGGGGGGAGGGGCCTCCCTTATCTCTCAGCCTCCATGGCAGGGTGAGCCCTTGGTTCTGAGGTGGCCTGTTGGGGGGCCAGAGGTGGCCAGTCTGACGCCGGGGAAGGGGGTGCCGGAGTCCACAGGGGCGGCTGCTGAGGCTGGTGGTGCTGTGGCCCCCCTGGGGGGGAAGCCACCATTGGCCAGCTGGGTGCTGCAAAGCTGCTGGTGGCGGCGTGGGGCAAGTGTGGTGGGGGCGACGTGGCCGAGGTGGCCATTGGGCTGCCGCCGCCGCCACCGTGGAAGCTCTCAGAGGCCTTGAGACGGGAGAACATGGTGAGGGCGTCAGGGAAGTTTGGGGGCGTTGCGGGGGTGTTGGCGGGAGTGCACATCTGTGAGGAGGAGAGCAGAGAGGCAGGGGTAAGCGCCCTTTCTGGAAGGCCCCCAATCTACCGATGACTCCTGGCTGGACACACATGCCCAGCCGCTGTTGGGAGATTCTGTGCCCCCACTTGGATGCGCCTGGCTCCCCACACAGTCCACCGGCCAGGGGCTCACAGAGGAAAGGCGGGGTCCTGAGATGGGCTGTCCCGCAACATCCGCTGGTGGCCTAGCCCAGTGGCCGGGGTCTGCGAACAAAGGCAGAGACCCACTGCAGCTGGAACCAGGAGGCCCCTGCCTCTCTGCCCCTGAGGCCGCCGGGGACACTTACCATCTGGTGGTGATGGTGACTGTAGGGGATGTTGGTCTCCTGGAAAAAGGCGCTGAGGGCCGTCTGTGGGAAGAAAAACCGAAGCTTACCCCCGGTGCCCTGCCCAACCCTGCTGCTTCCCTTCCTCCCGGGCTCTCCGGGACTTGGTGCGGCCCTGGGCCTGGCTACCGAGTAGGAGATGTGAGCTGAGGCAACGTGCCTGTCACCACTCGACCCTTGCCACTTCCTGAGACCCATGGGCAGGAAGTGGGTGGGGAAGACCCTCAGAACACTGTCTGCCACGTGGACACCAGGTGGCTCCACTTTGCACACAGCACTGAGACCTGTGGGGCAGGCAGCACCCTCGCCTGTCTCACGAGGAAGGCCTCCCAGAGACCTCAGCCCAACTATCACCAACTCCATGGGTGGTTAAGTCCCTCCTCCTCTCTGAGCCTGTTTCCCTGCCTCTGAGCCAGGTGATGGTGAAGGCCCCCACACGGAGTCTTGACACACCTGTCCCTCTCCTTGGATAACCAAGGCACTCTGCTCTGGGCCTGTTTCTACATCTGCACCACAAGGGGACTGAACTAGGCGACTTTCAGGTTCCCCTCCCTTGCAATAGTGACCTCCTAAGATCCATGTCCCAGCTAGGAGAGCCAGAAGTAGGATGGTTGGGATTTTCACTCTCTGCCCCGCTCACGTGAGCCTCCAGCAGAATGTTCTCAAGGTGACAGACAGGGAGGAAGGCAGAGGTGGGGTTTACACCCAGGACTGTGAGGAAAGGGGGAGGAGAGGTGGTCTGGGTAAGACCAGCCATCTGGAGGCCCTGAGGGACTGGAGTGAAGGGGCTGAAGTGAAGGGGCTGACGGCTCAAGTGTGACCTCTGGGAACCGCCCCCCCCCCAAAGGCACTGGCATTTGGTGTGCCCTGGGGCTGCAGGAGGGAGTCAAAGAAAATAAGGGAACCAGCTGCTCTTGCGAAAGTGCTGGGCGAGGGAATCAAGTGTGTGAAGGGTCCGCCAGGCTCTGCCAAGCCCCAGACCCAGCTTTGAGCAGCCCCTGCCACTCTGCCCACCATCACCACCTGCTCCAACTGGCCCCCCACAGCCCTGTGCTGCCCATCTCTTCCCCTGCCCCCAACATACCCAGGAACCCAACCTGGCTCCCAGGGCTTCCCTGGGGGTTTTGTAATTTTCTTAAAGTAAAATCAAGTGAATTATTCTGGGCATTTCCTGCTGAAACACCCTACCTGTGTCTCCACACAAGGGTGTAGAAGCTAGGGAAGAGGGGCACTAGTTTCTAACCACCACCTCCTGACTCCTAGCCCCACCTCTGGTGCCCCAGGGACACACCAAACCATTCTCCCAACAATAGCTCCAAAGGCCACTGTGTAAGTATTCTGGGCAGAAACATCTGTCCCACCCCTTAAAGCAGAAGTTCCCCCTCCCCCTGCAGCCTCTGTCCCCATTAACACCTGAATCACAGAGACTATGACCCAAAAAGACAGCCTCCAGCTGGCTGGGTCAGCCCTTCCGCCAGCCAGCTGAAGCCAGGAAGGCAGAAGGGGGTCGAGGGGCCTCTCACTCACTCCCACACTGAGACCTAAGGTTTGGGGGCTCATGACCCATCTTCACCTTAAGTGAACCTCCCTAGTACCCATATCCCTGTTTTATAAACGGTGAAACTAAGACTCACAGATCCCTGAGTACAGGGGTCCTTCCCCTGGGGGCCATTACAGCTCCCCCCAACCCCACAAGCTGCTCTTGCACCTGCTGGGATCAGAGTCTTTCTCCAGACATTTCCATCCTCAGAACTACATTTTCAATTCCTGTGATCAATCAACACCAATCTGCACTGCCTGACTGACCATCAACCTGGTGCCAGGCTCTGTGGGCTGAGCTGAAGAATGCCTGCCCCCTGGACACCTGCCTGCCCAGCCCCATGCAGGAAAGGAGCCATGTATGCTGATGCAGGACTCAAGCAAACTGCCATGAATGTGGTTTTGCAAGTTTTGCCACATCCAGTCCCAGAGACAAAGGGGCTGATTAGGGAGCTAGCTTCCTGGAGGGTGGGGTTGCCAGCCTGGGAATGGAGGGGCGGGCATTCACCCCTTAGAGGTCAACTCACACCCCCAAGATACAGAAGAAAAAAGTGAGGCCAGAAAGGGGAAAGAGACCTGCCTAGAGAGAGAGCATCTCCTGGTGTGAAGGCCCTACAGAGTCATCAGATTTCTGGTAGGAAGGTGACCAAAGATCCTTTGGGTTTCCAGACTGTCCCAAACTTAGGGTGGGAATTCCAATCTCCTCCAACCCTCAGGAAGTTCCCCTGGCTCCTGGTCCTTCCCTCAAGCCCAAACACCTTCCCTGGGCCGAATCCCCATAGGAAACCAGGTTTTTGGGCCCTGCTGGGCAGACACTACAACTGGACTGGGGCTTGTTCCTTACACCTGTAAGGAATGGAGTTCAAGGGGCTCTTGCCTCTTCCCTAGATACCACCCTGGATTATTTCTGGGGCTGCTGAGCTAGGTAAGGTGGCCTCTTGGCAGCACAAGCTGTGGGTCCTAGTGTTCTATGGGTCAGGGAGGCCTGGGGGATGAGGGTCAGATTGAGGTAGTCCCACCCCCTACCTAACTGACTGAAAGCTACGGAACCGCACACCATGCCTGCACAGTGCAGGTAGATGTCCTTGCCAGCACAGAGGAGAGCCCCAGCACAGCACTGTATACTGGAGTGTGCATGCATGGACACTAACTGTAACACGGCGACGTGTATGTGCAACGAGCACATACTCCGCACCCGCGCCCCAGGTAGACTGCGTGTTTACACACGCCAACATGCCCACACGCAGCGTGGCGCGTGCGTAAATACAAATGCACATGTACGTTGGCACACGCGCCTCCAGGCTGCCCGCCAGGCACGCAGACCCACACGCGGACAGACTCTGCCCTTGGGCCCCAGGGCTCTCCTGCCCCAACCCCACGACTCGGGGAGAGGAGATGGAAGGGGGACAGCGCGTGTCCAGCTTGGCCCAGGCCTGGGGCGTCCTCCTTCCGGCCGCCCGCCCGACTGCCTGTCCTAGCCCCGGCGCCGCCCCGCCCCGGCCTTACCCGGAACAATAGTGGGAGCCCCCGCATTCCCACCGCCGGGGGACTTGGTGTCTGTGATTCCGGGCCCCGGTGGGGGCAGGCCGCTCCTCCCGCTCATCCAGCGCGGGTGGCGTTTCCGGGAGCCGCGTAGACTCGGCCGCGCCGCGGGACACGACTGTACGCCGCAAGTGTGCGCGCTGGGGCCCAAACCCTAGCGCGCGACCGGCGGAGCGCGCACCCGCATGTTTCCACCGCACACGCTCCGCGGTACGCGCCGTCACGCAGGACGGGTCCCCCCATCCCTGGCCCCTCAGCCGAGCCCGTTCGCCCACCTCGAACTGCCAGTGGGCCGCCTGCAGCAGCTGCTTCGCCTGGTCGGCCGCGCAGCCGGCCGTCAGCACAAACTGGTTGATCATGACCTGGTGCTTAAGCTCATCCATGTTCACGGACATGGCGCCGCCACCGCCGCCGCGATGCCCGCTCCGGCCTCCCGCCGCCGCGCGCTTCTCCGCTCACGCGTCCACCATTAGCGAGCCGGCTCCGGCTAATACAAATATTTACTGTGCGGCTCTGACTCACCGAGCCTCGCCTCGCTCCGAGGCCGCGGGGGGCATGCTGGGAGATGTAGTCCGCACTGCGCCCGCCCGCGCTCCGTCGGGGGCTGCGAGCCGAGCAGTCGCGGGCCTGGCACTTATTGTGTGCAGAGGCGGGTCGTGACGGGAGCTGACCCGCGCCTCTGTCCTGGCACAAACAGGGGTGGGCAAGCGGAGGCCACAGGGGTCTTTGCCAAGACTCTGGTTCCCGAGCCCCGGTGTGATTGACATCCCTCTGTGAGTGGGCGCACCCTTAGGTGAGGAGAGCACTATAGCAATTGTGACTAAAATCGGCAGCACCAAGCCGCAAGGCCTCGAAGGTCGGGCACACAGTAGGCACTTATATTCGTTCAGTAAGTAAATGAATCTACTCTTTAGGTCTCGGCTCAAAATCACCGCCTCCAGGGAGCCTTCCAAGTCTCCTCAACTCCCTACCCCTGTCCCCGCTCAGCCCGCACTTGTGAAGGGAGTCCCTCCCCGGCCTTGCGCTCAGCCACGTACACAGTAGGCCCGAGGAACTTCTGGGATTTAGGTAGGGATGGCGCCTGGGAGAGGCAAGCGAGGCCGACAGTCTTTGCTGCCTGAAGGTTCCTTCCCTGTGGCCCTTCCACGTTTCCACGCAAAATCTGTTGTGCTTTGACGGAAATCTGGCCCTTAACGTGCGGACTTCAGGACCGCGCGGAGCCAGTTCCGGGGAGACAAAGAACTCGTATTCCCAGAATGCCCCAGTTTATTTGCATCGTTCGGTACCGAATGACGTCTAGTGAGTGAGGCCGCATCTCGACCAATGAGCGACCGCGGGGTGTTAGGACCTGGCCATATAAGGTAAACAAAGCTGGCCGCCCAATGAGGCAATGTCGGGGGCGGGCGCTGGGTCGGAGCAGACGGGGGTGTGTCACGTGGCGGGCGGAGGCGGGGCTGGAGAACGCTGGCTGGGGGCGTTGCGAGCTGTGTTTACAGACCCGCACGCGCCGCTTCCGGTTGACCTCGCGGGTCTGGCTCTCCGGGTTCGGGGGCTGGCAGGAGGGAGGTCTTGGAACTGGGACCCGGACGGGGAGTTGAGGAGAAACCCCAGGCAGCGGGGTGGCTCGGTCACCACTGCTCTGAGTGATCTTGCCCCGATTCCTCACGCTTCCTGGGCCCCAGTTTCATTTGTTGAGCATCTGTTGAGTCCTTACTCTGTACCCCGGCTCTGGCGTACCCCGGGTACAGCGGAGAGATGAAACCCAAGAGGGGTCGGCAGGTGGTGGGGCTGGGTGTGGGCGTGTGTCAAAAATCCAGGGGCAGATGAATTGCAAGTGTGGAAAGTGCCCTCAGGAAGCAGATACAAGCCCTGGGGGTGCTGAGTTAAAGCCCATTGAGAGGTTTTAATAGATCTGATCCGTTGTCCACAATAGAATCACTGGCTGCGGCAGTGTGGGAACCAGATGGTGGCAGAGGGATCCAGTGAGTTTAGGCAATGTTTTGGGTGTGTCTGGTTGCAGAGGAGTCCGCCCCTGCTAAGGACCTTTAACTGCAGAATTGGATTGGGGGTGGGGGGACTGTCTCACACTGGGCAGGGAGGAGTAGGGACCTGCAGTGCTCTCTGGGGAGCTTTTCTTGGGTCTCTCACCCCTTCCAGGGGTTCTGAGTTTGGCTGGTGGGCGGAGGAGAATTGGGGAGTGTGGACAGGCCCTGAAATGTCCCAGGGTTGTGAGGGGTGGGGGAAGCTGGGGCACAGGTATAGATAGGTTGGGGAGGGAATGGAGGTCTGCCAGAGTGGGGAGCTGGGAGCTTGGTCCATTGGCAGAAAGAGGACTCAGTGTTTTCTTCCAGTGGGTGCTTCAGCCCTGGTTGAAGTCACCCTGTCCACTTGGAAAATAAGGGCTTGGCCTCTTTTCTGCCTTGGGCGGGGCGGGGATCATTCAATTTCCACTATTTTTTGCAAACCCTGGTGATACCAGGAGATTTCTGCTCTTAATTAAGAATGCCCCTCACCTTTGCAAAGCATCATAAGCACAAATTAATGTGGGCAAAGTGCTCCACACAGGGTAGGCAGCTCTGAATATGGCTACTGTTACCACTGGGATAGCAACAGGGCAGGGTGGAAGGTGAGCAGGTTCTGGAGTCAGATGGACCTAGATGCCAGTCTTGACTCTGCCACTTAATGACTCTGATGTTGGGCAAGTTACTCTGGCTCTGAGCTTCAGTTTCCTCATTTGTAGAACTCAAGGTGAGAGCCAGGAGCTCTCCCAGGACTGCTATGGAGAATTAATGCCAGTGAGGTGCTCAGTATTGGCCTGGCATCCAGTGAACTATTTCTAGCACTCATCTCTTTGTCTAGTGAGCCCAAGCACCCTTTTACAGATAATGAAACTAAGGCCGGAATCCCGGCCTTCTTACACTTTTGCCAATGGAGAAGAGCCAGTGAGCCAGCAGGGTGTGTTTCCGACAACGGGTGGAGGGGGGGGGCGCTTTCAGGGCCCACTGGAGGCTTTTCTTGCTGAGGGAGGCAGGAAATATCTTCCCCCACTCTTAAACAGGCACCACTCAGGTACCTGTTCAGGCTTGTGGAGCCCAGAACAGGGTGGGGGCAGGTGGGGCTGGCAGGAGCAAAGGTCACCCCTCTGGCCTCCCCCAACCCCCCTGGCACCCCTGCTGGCTTGTTTTCCCAGGAACAGCAGGGAAGTAAAAAACCTTGTTTGCCGCCAGGATCAGCCAGGCCAGAAAGTGGACTTTGGATTCCTTAGCAGGCTCAGATGGGGCCAGCCAGCAGAAGCCAGTAGATGGGGGATGGGGGAAATAAAAGGCATTTCAGGAAGTGCCCTCATCTTTTCTGAGGCCTAGGAAGGTAAGGGCCTTGCCAAAATTGACATAGCCAATTCACAGAGGCTCAGGGCCCTTGCCTTCTCAGCATTCCCTGGCTGCCTCCCCACCTCCGTCCTTTCAGTCATTCCACAGATGTGTTTGTTCATGAGGTACACACTGGGTGACTGGCTCTGGGAGCACAAGAATGAATAGGTGAGGACCCTCTCAAGAGTTTTAGGAAGTATGGACTTGAGGGACTCACCCCAGGAGGCCATGAACTGTGCCTAGGGTCTTTTTTTATGTTTCAAATGATCCAGTGCTGGCTGACGGGGGGCTTGAGGTCTGGCCACTGCCTCACTTCTTCCTGATCTCTGTTCTCATACTCTTCCATTTATTTGGTTCTAACCACACTGGCGCCTTTGAGCTCTTGGGTCATAGTCAGCTCTTCACTGCCTCAGAGTCTTTGCACATGCTGTTCCCCTTGCTTTAACCTGGCCTACTTGCTCAGAGTTGGCCTCCTGGCTTAAATGTCACCTCCTCAGAGATGTCTTCCCTGAATTCCCTATCAATAGTAGGTCTCTCTTATTATTTCATTTCATCTCAATTCATTCCCCCATATCACCCAGTACACTTCATATTTATACTTTTCACCTTTTTAAGTGTCTGTTTCCTCACTAATCTGCAGGCTCCATATCTGGTGATCTCACAATTTGTTCCCTATTGCCTGGCTCTTTGCCTGTCACATAGTAAGTGTGTGATAAGTATTTGTTGAATAAATAAGTGAATCAATCAAGAGGTTGATAGTGGAACTAGTACCAAATCAGAAAGGACCTGTCTCCCAGTGGGGCATGCATAAGCACAGAAAAATGCACCGCAAGTCTAAAGCTCTATTAAGAGAAATATTTAACTAGTCAAACATCCAGCCCATGGAAATGACTCCCTGGCCCAGGATCCATAGGGAGGACATGCTTCTAGGGTTATTTTTCAGTAGAAACATCAGGGTCCTCAGTACCCTCCTGCCCTCCCCCGAAGAGGGTGGCTGGTAAATTGAGTACAGTGGTGGTGTATCTATGTGTGTATATGTACAAATGTTATGTGATTCAACAGAAAGAAAATTTAAGGGAAGGAAGAGCATACGGGTGGCATGTTTTCAGGCCCGTCTGGGGCAAGCGATATGAAATCTGGCACATTGGGACATTCCTGGCTCTGAGAGATGGCAGGGGAATGTGGTGGCAAAAGGAGTGGCCTGGCTCAAATTCCAGCTTTACCACTTACTTTCTAGGCAACCTGAGTGGGGTACTTCACCTCTCCCAGCCTTACTTTTCTATTCCGTAAATGGGGAATGAAAAATAGAACATTAGAGAATAAATGAGAATATGTGCAAAGCCCTCAACACAATGCCTAGAATGTAGAAGGTGCTTGGTACATAGGGATCTTTGTTGTGGAGCAGAGAGATTTAATCAGCTCTTGGAAGACACGGCCTCTTCCTCACAATCCCCCAAGTCCTTCACTTCCTGTATTAGTTTTGGTGTCTTAGCCCTCTGACAATGGGAGGTTGGATTCTGGATTCTGGTTTCTAGAAAGGCATAGGACTCATTTTTTTTTTATTTTTTAATTGTCTATTGATTTTTAGAGCGAGAAACATTGATTTGTTGTTCCACTTATCAATCTTATGCATTCATTGTTTGCTTCTTGTACATGCTCTGACAGGAGATAGAACCCACAACCTTGGCAGGTCGGGAGGATGCTCTAACCCACTGAGCTACCCATCTAGGGCGATATAGGATTCATTTTAAATGTGGCCTGTGGTGAATTTACCATCTGAGACTCAGCCAGCCGCTGCCCTCCTTAGTTGCTTTCTTGATACAGCATGCCCTATTTGGAAAGTCACTTTCTTCTAGGAACCCTTGAAAACTCTGGCTTAAATGTCACCTCCTCACAGATGCCTTCCCTGAATTCCCTATCAACAATGGGTCTTTCCTATTATTTAATTTCATCTCAATCCATTCCCCCATAGCACCCACCACATTTTATATTCATACTTTTCACCTTTGTAAGTGTCTGTTTCCTCACTAATCTGCAGGCTCCATAAAAACTAGGTAAAAACACATCCCCGTGTTTCCTGCCGAGTTTTGTTTAAATCAGAAGCTAGCAAAATTTGTTACAACTTGCAAGGCTTTAATCCTGATCTTATATGTGGAGCTCCTTTCTTTGTGCCTCAGTTTCCCTATCTGTAAAATGGGGAGAGGTTGCTACCTTTCCCCAAAGAGGTCTACTGACTCTTTGTAAAATTACGTCTTCAAAGTGATTGTTTTGGAGGTGGCGCCAGAGAGATGCCTTGAATTCTGGAAAAGGCTAAAACAAACGTTTTGCTTCCTCTTTGAGCACCTCTCCAGGTAAGCGTGGGTTTCACCCCAGCTCTTACCCGGTGATAGGTAAGTATGCCCTCTGCTGGCCGGGGCAGGAGTTAAACCCTGGGAAGTGGAGAGAACCATGTGGCTCAGGGAGGTATTTCCGAGAGGAGTAAATGAAGGGGGGTAAACAGAAGGGTCTGTGTATGAACAGATTACTAGGGGCTAAAGGGTTATAATTTAGTTCTGCGCTTGGAATGCAGAGGGCAGGACAATTTGCAGTGCAGTTGATGGTTCCGCCTCTTGGATTTCAGTTCACTTGGTACGTCCCAGAGCGCTGATCAACAACTTCAGCGGACTCGGGCGAGGAGCGTCCTGGGAAATGTAGTTAATAGGCGTGCTTTCCGCGCCGTAGCCCGGTGCCCTCAGAGGAGAGGGGACTCCATTTCCCGAGGTTCCTCGGATACTGGGAGTGCGGAGGGCCGCCGTGGCGTCTGGCCCCGGGCGAGCGGGGGGTGGGGGCTCCGAGGCTGAGGCTTTTGGGCCTTTGGGGAGCGTCCGTGAAGCTTGATCCGGGCCATGTCTGCGTGACGACGCCGCCGCTGCCGCCCCCCGACCCATCCCGGTCCTGGTCCGACACACCGCGCGGCGCACCATGGGCTCCATCCTGAGCCGCCGCATCGCGGGCGTGGAGGACATCGACATTCAGGCGAACTCGGCCTATCGTTATCCTCCGAAGTCCGGTGAGCGGCCGGCCCGGGCGCGGACGGCGAGGCGCGGGCTTGGCGGTAGGCGGGGCGGGCAAGGCGCGCCCACGCGGGGCCCTCCGCGCATAGGCGGGGTGGGGGCTCTTCTGGGTCCCCTGCCCTTCCTGCTGTCTGCCAGCCCGGAGCTCCGCGCTCCCTCGACCCGGCGGGGTTTGTGGGGAGCCCCGGGCTGACCGCCTCGTTCAGACTGGGTGACCTTGTGTCAGTCACTTCGCCCCTAAGTGCTTCAGCTTCCTGTTTGCACACTGGGGAGACCCTAGGGAAATTCCTAGGGCAGTAGGGCGGGGATGAGGTTCTGGGCGCGACGCTGGCGAGGGCTTAGCACGGTGCCCGGCGCTTCGCTTGTCCTTACAAAGTGGTCATTGTTATAAGGATTGACATCACACCATCGCCGGTTTTGGCTTTTGGTGGCTGGGTCTTCAGAAACTACCCATCTCATATGGACAGAGGCTTAGTTAGCTCTCTTGTGACATCCTGGCGCATGTGCACGGTGGAGGGAGTGGGATTGGGCCCCACGAGATGATTATACTCTACAGGGAAGAGGTGAGACTTTCCCAAGGTCTCAGAACTGGATGGAAGCACTTCTGGGACCAAGAGACCAACTGCCAGATGAGTTGTTCCTTCTCTGTTCTGTTGCCTCTAATGAGTGTGGCCTGACCCAGGACTTTAGCTCCACTTCCTCACCTGGTCCATCTCTTTATCTGGTTATTTGCCATGGAAAGGAGAGAAGAAAGAGACGAGGTGTTTGGACATCATGGAGACTTTCTGATTGGGTCCTCTATTCCTGGCTTCTGAAGCATCTGATCTGATGTGTCTTTTAGGCCTCACAGTTGGCCTGTGGGCATCCACCAGGTGGGTTTCCTCGGAGTGTGGTTCAGGACCACCTGCTTCCATCAGTGGAGAAGCCTGTGAAACATGCAGTTCCCAGCCTGTTCCTTAGACCTGCTGGGGGCTTAGGAACCTGCATTTAAATCTCATTCCCCAAGTGAATCTGATGTTCACTCAAGTTTAAGAACTGTTCTGTCCTGATTTTGGAAGGCAAAAGAAGTGGATTGTCTGGGGCTACTGGAAGTAAAGGGGGGTGGGAATGGATTTAGGGCAGCTGAACCCACTATGCAGTCAGAACTCTGCAGAAGGTACTGTTGCCTAGAAGGTACTAGTCAGGGAGATCTCCATGCCTGCTTGTGTCCTAGACAGAAGGGCAGGGCTGGGCAGGGCACCCCCCGCCTGGTGTAGGGATCCTCTGGAGGTTCTGTGGGCTGACTTCTTCAGATCTGATGGAGCAATTGTTTGAAGCCATTTGCTCCCATCGCTGATGTTCTTTCAGCCTGTCTTTAGCTGAGTAACCTTAGACAAGTTGCTTAGCCCCTTGGGTCAGTTTCCTCTTCTGTAAAATGGGCTGATCCTTGTACAGTAATCAGAACAATGCCTGGGACCTAAGAGGTCCTGGAAAAGTATTCGCTCTATAATGGCTTAAGAAGGAAATTAGGTGACCATTTCAGACCCTAATAGCACTTAGCAGTGGTATGGGAGAGATTTCAAAGTGTTTAATGTGGCACCTTGAATCATCTGGGACCAGAGCAAACTGGATGTCCCTTCACTTGCACCTTTGGACAAAACAAATGCAGGGCATTTTCAGCACCATTTTTGGGTTCTGGGTGGCAGATCTTGCTAATCAGTCAGGACACTGTTTCCCTCTGAGCCTGGACTTGGTTTCAGAATCCTCCAATGAGCACCCCAGTCAGCCATGGCCAGTAGTTTGGTGCTGCACCCAGGTAATGCCACGGGCCACCTTGGTTTTGCTGCCAGTGACAGCAGTGTTTTGGGGCTGTCCAGTGCAAAGGCTCTCCGTTCTGCTTTCTCCTCCCTTGCTTAGGGAGGGTCAGTCAGAGGCAGATGGGACCTTAACAGTACAGGGCGATTTGAGATGATTTTAGTGGGTGCCCCTATTGGACCTTTCAATTGTTTTTATGAGAAAGTTACTATCTTTTCAGGTCTCTGCCGATGTAGTTGATTATATCAAGGAGAAAGAATCCTTGAGTGCTAATATTTTTTATTTTTATTCTATTTTGTGTGTTCTTTTTTTTTTTAAGATTTTATTTATTTCCTGGGGAAGGGAGGGCGGAAGAGGGAGAGAGAAACATCCATTGGTTGCCTCTTGAACACCCCCAGCTGAGGACCTGGCCCACAACCTATGTGCCCTGACTGGGAATTGAACTGGCAACCTTTCAGTTTGCAGGACTCTGCCCAATCCACTGAGCCACAGCAGTCAGGAGTTATTTTATTTTTAGAGAGAGGGGGGGAGGTCAGCTTGTTCCACTTGTTTATGCGATCATTTATGTGATTCTTATATGTGCCTGACCAGAGATTGAACCCACAACCTTGGCGTATCGAGATGATGCTCTAACCAACTGAGCTACCTACCCGGCGGGTGCTAATATTTTTAAACACCTCTAACACTGTCCAGTTTTTTTACCTATTTATTTATTAAAGATTTTATTTGTTTACTTCTAAAGAGATGGAATGGAGGGAAAAGGAGAGGAAGAGAAACATTGATGTGGGAGAGAAACATGGATTTGTTGCCTTTCACAGGCCTCTAACCCAGCCAAGTGCCCTGACCAGGAACCGTACTGGCGCCCTTTCGGTTCACAGGCGGCGCTCAGTCCACTGAGCCACACCGGCCAGGGCCTCTCCAGCTTTATTAAGATATGATTGACAGCTTTAAGGTATACAGTGTAATGTTTTGCAATATGTATATACTGGGAAATGATTACCACAAGTTAACACCATCACCTCAGTTACTTTGTGTGTGTGTGTGTGGTGAGAGCTTTTAAGATCTCCTGCCTAGTTTTCTTTTTTTCCTGGGACTTTCAACATGCATTCCAACAGTACTTTGCTTGAATTTGGTAACATTTACTTGTTTTCATTGTATTTATCTTACTCTTAACAACTTTATTGAGGTATAATTAGAACTCATCTGCTGTAAACATACGGTTAGGTGACTTTTAGTGAATTTATGGAATTGTGCAATTCCATGAACTACAGTCAGGTTTAGACATTTATGTTGCCCCCCAAAGTTTCCTTGTGCCTCTTTGTGGTCAGTCCCTATTCCCACTCCATCACTAATCTGCTTTTGTCTTTAAAATTTGCCCTTTTTGGACATTAGACATGAAGGGAATCATACAACATGTAGTCTTTTTTTTGTGTCTGGCTTTATCCATGTTGTAGCATGCGTGTACTTTATTGTAGAGATATAGCATATTTTATCTATTCACCAGTTAATGAACTTTTGGGTTGTTTCTCCTCTTCGGCTATTAAGGAATAATACAACTGTGAACGTTTGGGAACAGTCGTGTGGCCCCGTTCCTTCTTCGTGGGTGGATACTTAGGAGTGGAACTGCTTCTGGGAACTAACTCTGGGTTTAACCTTTTGAGGAACTGCCGGAGTCTTCCGTAATGTCTGCTCCATTTTGGATTTATTCCCGCCAGCACTGTGTGAGGGTCCCGGCTTCTCCACGTCCTAGTCAGCACCTGTTTTTGTCTGTCTTCTTAGTTATAGCCGTGCTGGTGGGTGTGATGTGGTATCTCATCGTGGCTTTGATTTGCATTTCCCCGATGGCTGATAATGCTGAGCATATTTCCATGTGCTTAATGGCCATTTGTGTAGCCTGTGTGTATGTGAAATATCTGTTTTAGTCTTTTTTTTCTTCAGTTTTTAAAAATTGGGTTGTTTGTCTTATTGAGTTGTAAGAATTCTTTATTCTGGATACAACGATACATTTCTTTTATCAGCTCTGTGATTTGCAGCTATTTTTTTTCCCAGTCTGTGGTTTGTCTTTTTATTTTCATAATGGTGTCTTTTGAGGAGCAAACGTTTTAAATCTTGGGGAAGTTCAATTTTTTTTTTTTTTTTTTTACCATGCAATGAAACCTTTATTAACAGTTTGAACAGCCTCAGCTATTACCGAAGCTGGTAATTTCTGATCTTAAACTGGGACAAATGGCTAGAATGTGGAGGAGTGGCCATCACTGGGCACTGTGAATGCAACACTGAAGAGTTAACAGCCACCCCATAGATGGAGGACCAGGTGCAGGGTGGGCTCTTTCTGGATGTTGTAGTCAGAAAGAGTGTGGCCATTTTCCAGCTGCGTGCCTACAAAGAAGAGCGTCTGCTGGTGGGGGTGGGGGTGAGGGTGGGGAAGGGTGGAGGGGGATGCCTTCCTTATCCTGGGTCTTGGCCTTCACATTCTCGATGGTGTCACTGGGCTCCACCTCCAGGGAGATGGTCTTGCCGGTCAGGGTCTTCATGGAGATTTGCAGTTTGACCTGTCTGTCAGCGACTGCGAAAAATCCAGTCGTACTGAGTCACTACAGTGACAGCACAGCACTGCCTAACAACGCCAGTCACTTCTTGAAGTTCAGTTTTTAAATTAAAAAAATATATATTTATTTTATTTTTAGAAAGGGGAAAGGAGGGAGAAAGAGAGGGAGAGAAACATTAATGTGTGGTTGCCTCTGGAGCACCCCCTTCTGGGGACCTGGCCCGCAACCCAGGCATGTGCTCTGACTTGGAATCGAATCAGTGACCCTTTGGTTCGCAGGCTGGCGCTCAATCCACTGAGCCACACCAGCCAGGGAGATTTTTAAATTTTTTTTTTTTTTTTTTTAAAGATTTTATTTTTATTTATTTTTAGAGGGGAAGGGAGGGAGACAGAGAGGGAGAGAAACAGCAATGTATGGTTGCCTCTCACATGGCCCTCATGGGGTCCTGGCCTGCAACCCAGGCATGTGCCCTGACTGGGAATCGAACCGGGACCCTTTGGTTCCCAGCCCGCGCTCAATCCACTGAGCTACACCAGCCAGGGCCCGAGATTTTTAAATTTTTTTAATGGTTAATGTTTGGGGAATTATACCTAAGAGATCTTTGCCCAGCCCGAGGTCAAAATGATCTCACTTTTTTTTCCCCTAGAAGTTCAGAAGTTTCAGTTCATACATTTAGGTCGCTGATCCATTTGGAGTTAATCTTTTTCATGTATGGTTGAGTTAAAGATCTATGGTCATTTATTTGCATATGGATATTCAATTATTTCAGCATTTTTTGTTGAAAAGGCAGTTCTTTTCCCATCAAATTGCCTTTGCACTTTTGTCAAAAATCAGTTGACCATAAAAGTGAGAATTCATTTTTGCACTTCTTTGCTCCAACATATAGCCAGCCGGTTCCCAGCCAAGGTTCAGAGCAGATGTTTGGACACCACATTCAAGCACTGAAAGAGAAGGTTGTGTTCTCCATGCGGCGAGAGCCCGGAGTGCAGTAGGTACACATGTGGAGTGCCTCGTCGTGGGTGGCTGCTGCCACAGCTGCTCCTTCTGCTGTCGTTACTGTTAATTGTCTCAGCGCATACCTGCTGCTCTGTCCTGGTGTTTAAGGGAGGTCATGTTGGGGAGGTCACCCCAGAGAAATGTCAGAAGGCGGGCAGCTCAGCCCTATGGCCCACCAGCCCGGGTGCGGGGCCTGTGCCCCGGATCGAAACCTTTTGTGCATAATCAGGTATGTGCACTTTCAGAGCATTTCTCCTCCATTATCTTATTGGAGCTTTGCCATGTCCTTGTGACTCCAGACGTTTGTCCTCTTTGGCAGAACTAGAAATCAGATTGAGCCCTTTGTTGCATAGCACCTGGGCCTGGTGCACCGTAGGCATTTAACAAATGTTTGTGCAAATTTTTTATTGCAGAAAACGACCCACATCTCCCTAGTGTGCATGCTGCTCAGACGGGGCTGTGTCTTATCCCATAGGATGTCAGGCGGGGGCCAAGGACGTCTGGGTCTGCCACCACGTGATGGAGGGGCCCAAGGTGGACGCGAGGAGACTTGTGTGTGCTTCTGTGCTGAGGGTGGTCTAGGAACGTTTGCTTGACCATGCTCCATGTTGGTGTGGGTTTACTCTTTCCAGAGCAGGGCCTTGCCAACTCTGATTTGTTTGGTCCTGAAGGAAAGAACCGAGGCAGGTGTTGTAGGTGTGGGAGCATGCTCTGTGTCACCAAGGGTATCTTTTGTCACTGGGGGCATTCTGGTTCCACGAGCCATCGCTCTCCAGAGGGAGTGGACTTGTGCCCTGAGACCAGTGCAGTGGGGCCGGGGGGGCGGGGAAAGAGGGGCTGCACATGCACACAGTTTGCACACGGGGTGGGGGGGTTACCTCCCTGCTCAAAGACTTGCACCAGCATTGCTGCCTTCAGGGCATTTCGCCTTTCCCAAGCGTCACCTGTGCCATTCCCATAAAAACCAGTTCTATGCCCCTGCTGTGTCACCTTAATTTTGAGTTTATTGTTGTAGAGCTATATAAATAATCTATTCCCCAAACTTCAGTTTTATATTTCAGGTAAAAACAACAACAAAAGCACCAACAAAAAACTTCTAAGTTGGCCATGGGGGATAGGCATCTTAGAACCTGCTTTCCTGAAGAAGCGGCAGAAGGTGGCTTTGGTTGAGAAGCTTGCCATTGGCACTTGGGCCCTGCGGCCCCCTGGGCTGAGATTTGTCAGGTCTTGATGTTGGAGTGTTGCCTACCCTAGGGGTTTTGAGAAGATCCCAGAGCCCTGCGTGTTTGTCTCTGAGGTCCCTTATTCTATTCAAGTCCGTGCATGTGTCAGGGGACCTTTCATAGTTTCTCTGGGAATTGCTGAGAAATTGTCACTTCTGACTCAAATAACCTGGCTCTATGTCAGCTCCTGCCAGCTTTGCCCTCCCTGGGCTTTGTTGAACTTTCACATCAGCCCTGCCATGTTTTATGCTGACAGATAACAAAATCTTTCTTGGCCCTTTGAAATTGTGCTCTGCAAAAGCCCTCACAGCCTGGCATTTGAAGAAAGCCTGAGTTGGGTTGGCCTGGCCAGATGGCCAAGGGACCTTTTATCCCATGCCACGAAAGTGGCTGCTGCCCTTCCATAGTCTGCCGTGGCACTAAGGGCCTGGCAGCCTAGGATAAAAAGGGCGCGCGCGGGCGCGCATGTGTGTGTTTTCTTCCTCATAGTTGGGGTGGCCTTTTACTGTTTTCACAACACACCCTCCCACAAGCATGGCTGGGTGTAGTGGGAGGAGCGCTGGATTCCAAGTTCAGGGCCATTAGCTTGCTCTTGGGCCCCAGTCTCCCCAGCTCATCAGGTTAACCTGTGGTTCCCCAGGCCTCTTTCAGTCACAACTCTGCAAGTGCGTGTGGGCTGGCAGAGTGGGACCTGGCTCGGAAGTTTCCTGGAGAATGTCCTGCACTTCCTGGTTGACTCTGGCGGGCGGTGACCACTGCCATTTCCTTCACGGCTCAAACGCAATGCTGCCCAAGCCAGATATACGAATGGGACCACGTTCCACGTGGCCTTTCCTGTGCGTGTTTCTCTTGGGCGTGTGCAGCCGTCCAGCCTCACATTTCTGTGTCGTCCTGTAAAATGAAGGGTGGGCGCCGTCATACACACCACTCCTGCAGCACCTGGCTCAGGGACTTAGTAACTGTCGAACCGTTCAGTTCTACCAACCATTCCCGTGTCTGCCCAGCTCCTTGGAGCTGGGAGGAACCAGGCTCAGCCCCAGCTTGGACAGAATCCGAGAAGGAGGGAGGCCCAGTACCTCTGCCGTCTGCAGAAAAGTCGACATTGTGGAGCAGCACGGGACAGGGGCCGCTTGCCGTCTGACGAGAAATCTGTGGGCTCGCTTTCTCACAGGGCTCGGAGGACGCCCGAACCTTGAAGAATGGCTCTGGCATTGGGACATCTGTCCACCTGTGTCTTAAAGGAGATCGAAGGCCCAATAGAAAGAACACCATTTTCCCAGGTCTTTTCGTCCTGTTGACTTGGGCCCTCCCCCTTGGCCCTGGGCACCCCTGGGCCAGCCTCCCGAGGGGCAGACCACCACGCTGGCTCCCTCCAGCCCACCCTGGAATCCTCTTTGCTGTTACCTGCAGCTTTCTGCTATCCAGTCCTCCTGCCCGAGGGAACTCATGGTCACTGGTGTCCATGAGTGACCATACTCCCTGGGGAGCCTTTAGTGGCAATGGGAAGAAAGGCTTTTAATATGTCAGTGCTTTAAAAAGTGAGTGTGAATGATTCACATGTATATATTTAAATTCAGTGTGACACACACAGAAAATGTACAAATCGTAAGCATACATCTTGACAAATGATCATGAAGTGAACGTGTTGAAGAAATAGAACGGGAGCAGTCCCCAGAGTCCCCTGGTGCCCTTTTGCGACCTCTTCCTCCCTGGGAAATCTCCTGACCTCACTGGAGGTGGAGGTGAGTACATGCTTTCCCTCCACGTTTGGTGGTGAGAGGCCTTGGCATATGGTTCATGGGGAAGTCGCTGGTTTCTTTGCTACGTGATCTTCCAGGCGATGCCCCGTGTGTTCACCCCTCCCGTGGAGGGTGCTGGGGAGCTCCTGGTTTGGGCTCTTATGGAAATGCTGCCATGGACCCCCCTGTGACTGGCTTTGGTGCCCCCGAGTCTGTTAATTGTGGTGAAATACATACAACATAGCAATTATGATCTTAACCATTTCTAAGGGTACAGCCCAGTGGTATCACCTACACTTACCTTGTTGTGCAGCCATCATCACCTGCATTCCCATGACTCGTTTCATCTTGTGAAACTGAAACTCTGTCCCCATTAAACACTAACTCCTCATTCCCCTCTTCCCAGCCCTGGCAACCACCACTGTCTTTTCTGACTCTGATTTTGACTGTTCTTTAGCTGCTCACCTCTTTTGAGTCCATTTCATACCTGGGAGTGGGCGCTGGGGCCCTCTGGTGCTTGTGTGTGGAATCCGCAGGTTTTACAGTTCTGTGGGGCGACTGATGAACCGAGGCGCACCCCCTTGGGCTGAGCATCGAGTTCTGTTAGCTCTGCGTTCTCACCAGCACTGGCTAGTAGCAGGGGTGTGTTTATTTGTTGATTTGCTTTTTAATTTTAGCTAGGGATATCTCACTGTAGTTGTAATTTACTTTTCCCTGGTGACCAAGGAGGTTCGGTACTTTTTGTTTGTAAATTGCCATTCATATCTCTTCCTCCATTTGTGAGGGACCTGGTGAAATCTTTTGCATATTTTTTATATTGGATTGGCTCTTTTTTTCTCCCTGATTTGAAGGAGTTCTTACATGCTTTTTATTACATTTTGAATTCTTTGAGAATTGGCCGTTGCTATGGTGTTTATGGAAATTAACTTAAGCAGGAAATGGAATGCATTGAAAGGGTGGGCGGAGGTGTCCTCTGGAACCCAAGGGTGGATAATTAAGGAGTGGAAACATCAAACCAAAGAGCCCGTTCCGCTCTGGCTTCAGCATCGCCTACCAGGGGCCCTCAAGAACCAAGTCCTGTGGTCCCTGGGTCCAGTTCCACAGTCCAGCTCCACAGGGGAGAGAATCCGGTTATTGGCCCAGCACAGTCAGGTGTGCACCTGGGCCAGCCATCTGTGTCTAGGTGGAGAGCGCCATGTGCTCCGGTAGCTGGGGCCCACTGCTGTGGGTGGTGGAGGCTCTTTCCAGAAAAGGGGAATAAGCTGGGGAGGATTGCTTCTCCTTCCAAAAAGGGGCTACAACAAATTATGGGAACCGAGAGAGCCAGAATCTTTGCTAAGTGTTCCTTCCTTGCCAGGGGCTGAGAGCTTTTGAAACCGTTAGCCTGTATTAAGTAGGCTTTCACTGGAGAGAGGCTGGGAAGCAAACGCTTATCGCCCGTCTTCCCCCCCCCCCTCGCCCCGTGCGGGACTCCCTTTATCTCAGGGCATCCTAAGCTGTCCTCTCACTTCCAGCCTGCAGCCAGTGCACCGCACTGAGGCCTCCCCTGCTACAGATGGGTACACTGAGACCCAGGGAGGTTATGGGCGCCCTGTCACTGGCCTGAGTGCGCAGACAGAAGTGCTGTTCTGCGCACATATGTGACGTCCGCGAGCAGGAGATTAGAGGTGGGTGTCGCCCCCTTGGAGGCGTCTCTTCTCTCTGTTTGGGAACAGGCTCCCAGGCTGTGGGGCTGTTGGCTTCCCGCCTGGCAGGGGGTGTTCTCTGGGGGGGGGGGTGCTAAAGATGCTTTCCTGAGGTCTGTCCTCTCCGGGACTGCGATGGTCTGATGTGGTGGTGGTTATGCCCAGCTGGGGCTTTAGCAGCAGCAGATTTCATGGATTTCAGGAAGCTGGATCCAGAAACATCTGTTCTGTTACAGAATGAGAAAAATTTCAGCCAATGGAATCAATGAGCTATTCCTAGCCTTTACAGATGCCTCGTGCCTTTCCTGCTCCCCCTCCATGGGAGAGGGAATGGTGACTGGGGCAACTGAGCGAAATCCGTGCCAGTGTCCCAGGTTCCAGGGCCAGTTGTGTTCCTTAGGAGAGGGCAATGGAATGTGTCATTGTTAATGTCATGGTTTACCTGGCAGGGATAATTGTGGTATAAAATAGAAGATACGTATTTGGTCTTCATCCGTTTTTGGCACAGAGCTTCTAAAATCCTTGAAGTTCCCTGCATGATGAATGGTAAAAGTGAAACGGGTGTTTTTGATATTTATAACCCTTTTCCATTGCATCTCAGTTCACGTCAATGAGATGGCTTTTGGAAAGCACCTGAGAATTGGGGCTGGTTGCCAGGGAAGCCAACTGTGTATGAGGGCTGGAGGCTGAGATGGTTACCAAGGGCCAGTGATGTAATCGCTCCTGCCTGTGTAATGAAGTTTCCGTAAAAACCTGAAAGGGAAGGGTTTGCAGAGCCTCCAGGTTGGTGAGCACGCTGAGGTGCTTGGAGGGTGGCGCGCTGGGAGGGGCGTGGACGCCCCTTGTAGCTTGCCCTGTGCACCCCTCGTCTGGCTGCTCCTGGGACGTGTCCTTTCTGTAAGAAACTGATAATCTGGAGGTGAACTATTTTCCTGAGTTCTGTGAGTCTCTCTAGCACATTAACAAACCTGAGGGGGAAGTCACGGGAACCTCTGATCTTTAGATGCTCTGTCAGAAGCATAGGCGATACCTGGACTTGTGACTGGCATGAGGGGGCAGTTGTGTGGGACTTAACCTGTGGGACCTGACACTATCGAGGGTACATAGTGGCATGGTTGAGCTAGGTGTGTAGGCCACCCAGCCGATGTCTGCTGAGAACTGGAGATTTACTTGATCTGGGTGGTGCTGAAGAAAAACTCACTGCATTTGTGTAGTTGGGAATATGGGCTCCTGGGTCAGCACGGGTTTTCGGTGAGGATGCCACCTCTCTCTCGCCTGTGTGTGGCTTGAGCTAGTTCCTGAGTCTCTCTGCCTGTTTTCTTGACTGTCAAAAGTAATAACAGTATGATCCACCTTCTTTTTTAAGATTTTTTTTATTTTTAGAGAGGGGAAGGGAGGGACAAAGAGAGGGAGAGAAGCGTTGATGTGCGAGAGAAACACTGATCATTGCCTCTCGAACGCCCCCATCCAGGGACTTGGCCCGCAACCCAGGCGTGTGCTTTGACTGGGAATCAAACTGGTGACCTTTTTGCTGGATGACGCTCAACCCACTGAGCCACACCAGTCAGGGCTGATTTACCTTTTATTTGTCGAGTTTTTATTGAGCTCCTGCTGTGTGCAGGCCATGGTGATGGCCACTGGGGCTATGAAGCAGTGAACAAATGTATGATCCCTGGTCTTGGAAGGGGAGGACAGAGTCTGAACCAAGCAACAAATAAGGAAAAACAGGATTTGCTGGCTAATTGCAGATGGCCTGTCAGGAGGTTATGAGAGGCCTCAGCTTGGAGTTGGAAGGCGGGAACAGCCTGCTGGGCTGGAGGGACTGAGGTGGGCCATGCAGAGCAGAGTCACGAGTCTGCAGAGCCATGAGAGCCGGCCTGGCCCTCGGGTTGAGGCTTGGCCGTGTTTGCTGTTGGGGTTGCTTTAGTGTCAGGCCTCGGTGTCGGAGCGGGAGGCGGGAGGCTGGGTCACCTAGAGCCTTGATGGGAAGGTCACCAGGTCAGGCACTTGGAGTCCATGTTCCCCAAGCACGTGGCCCTTGGGAATCATGAGGACATAGGCATCCCGGAGACACAGCCCTGCTCCACAGCTCGGGGTGAGGTGAGGGTCCCTTTCATCAGGGCTCCACCCTCAAGACCTAGTCATCCCCAAGGCTCCACCTCCAAAGACCATCACTTCGGGTTGGGGGTGGGGTGCAGCAGCATTCATTCTGTAGCAGAGTCCCAAACTCTGGTCCCTTGATAAAGTTGGGTTTTAAAAAAATAGCTAGGTAGCAAAGAAGGATTCAGTCAATGCAGACGTTTTTGGGGAAAATGTGGAAGTCCCGTTTTATTCTTCCCAGTCCTCTGCCCACCTCCTTGGAGGTTCCTGCGGGCAGTGTGGTGTGGGTCCTTTGCGACCCCTGCATTTGGTGGCATCCATCTGTGCTCTGCATGTGAACCTGTGCTTGGCCTTTTCTCTCCGGTTCCCTGGAGATCTTTGCACATCCCGGTGCCTCCCTGAACAGGGTTAGTTCATTTAGGTAATTTAAATGTTTTCATTTTTCTGTGGTAAGTGATGGTCATCACACACGTGTACTACACACACATTTGAAAGGGGACGGACAAACAAAAGGGAAACCCAGAAGTCTTCTTGGCTTGCTCTGTGGCCTGGAGGGACGGCATGTGCCCATCTCCACCGGACATTACTGAGACAGCCACTAGCTGGTGGCCTTGTGACTTTGATTTTCTTTCTTTTTTTTTAAGATTTTATTTATTTTATTTTCAGACAGAGGGGAAGGGAGAGAAAAAGAGAGGGAGAGAAACATCAGTGTGTGGTTGCTTCTTGCGCATCCCTTACTGGAGTCCTGGCCTGCAACCCAGGCACGTGCTCTGACTGGGAATCGAACCGGCGACCCTGTGGTTCGCAGGCTGGTGCTCAGTCCACTGAGCCACACCAGCCAAGGTGTAACTTTGATTTTTGTCATCTCTAGAAGGTGATGAAACGTGTGTCCTTCTGTACCTCTAAAGGGAAACGGGGCCCGTGAGTGGGAATGCTGATAGCCTTCCAGGAAGGCACTCAGTCTTTGTTTCGGTGGTTGTTTACCTCTTTGTCCTCCAGGACACCAGTAAGTAGGGCAGAGTCGGAATCCCCTGGGCGGAGAGGAGGTGAACCATCGGAGCTCCAGTGCCCCTCAACTGGTGACAAGAAGGAGGGGACGAGGGCATGAATTTGTTTTAGCTGTCAGGTTTGAGGATGGCTCTGTTGGGGCTCCGAGGCCGTGGCATCCTGGAGAGTCCCTCATTGCTGGGCTGAAATCATGGCCTCTGGCAGGCCCTGCAAGTGTGGCCACAGAAGGATTTTCTGATCCCAGGAAACCTTTGCATGTAGATCATTGTGTGTGAACAGCCACCCTTTGTGACCAGAGATGACGCTGCTGATCATTGATTGCCATCACTGTCCCCATGCTGTGGGAGGGGAGGCGCCCAGTGTGGGGCTGGGACATGCGATGAGCTTGGAGTCTGCAGGTTTGAGCCCAGCTCCACCATCACCAGCCTGGTGACTTCTGAGCTTAATTTCCCACATGGAAAGTAGGGGCAGGATCTGTCCCACCTTGATGAGTTCCAGGGAAAATTGGGCTGGGGCATTGCCGTGGGGGGTGGAGGAAGAGCTGGTGGTGTGGTGGTGGCTTCTGTTCTCATTTTCCCCTTTGCGTCTTCCTTCTGTTTCTCTCCTCAGTTGCCCCTTCTTCTTTCCCTTTCTCCCTCTTCATAGCTCTGCCTGCTCTTTTTGGTCCCAAAGTGTGCTCGCACACAGACCCACAATATGCATACAACACATACCATACACACATGCATGCAGACACGCGCCCATAAGCACAACACAAGCACACCTGTATTACCCACATATGCACACTATACACAGTACACACGCATACACACACATACACGCATGCACACTTGGGGGCTGCTGCCAGTTCCATTTGATGCACACGTTTCTCCTAAAGTTGCTTTTTAAAAATTGTGAGCAATTCAAAAACATAGGAAAGTATAGAGAATGACATAGTGAACACCCTCCATTCAGGATTCACAGTTATCATTCTCCGTATTGTCTCTTTCTTTCACATTTCTCCGGCCGCTCCTTGGACCTGGGCGCTTCCTTCCCGTGTCTGGTTCATGCTCCCCCGTGTGTAGGTGTCCCATGTCTGAGCTGTGGGGCTGCTTTATGAGGTGTTTTCAGAACTCGTCCGTGTGAGTCATGTTTGCTTTGTGGTCCCATCTTGTCATCGCCACAGTGACTTATCTCGTCTCTGTTTGTCCATTTCCTTGTGGAGGAATGTGTAGGGTGGTTGCAACTTTTTATGCTTGAAAGTCTTTTATCGATCACCATATTGTATGTCTCTGCAACTAAAATATGTACATAAATTGAAATGAGAATTTTAAAAGAATTTTTTCCAGGTTTGAGTGGGCATTACAAATACTCAGTTAATAAAAACAACACAAATATTGCAGTTTTTATAAATAACAAACATAAATGCTAAAAAGCATTGGACATGTATCTCTCAAATAGATGGGTTACGTTCCTTGCCCCTTCCCCCCACCCCCGCCAGGGAATTCGTGTGGTCCCAATTGAATATGACCTGTTGCGGGAATGAGGTCAGTGTCAGCTCTAGTTCTGTTTTTCACTTTAAGTTGAGAAACCGTGTTCACATAAATCAGTAGATGGGAATGAACATGGGTTTGATAGGGCAGTAGCTTCAAATTCCAACTTATTTGCCAAAAATACAGAGATCACATACAGATCTAGTACCCCCAAAGTTGATGCTTTACAAGGTGACAGCTAGATCAAGTCCCTCCAGTTCCGAGTAACAGCTCTACAGAGATCAAGTTCACACACTGTTAAAGGCCCCCTTTTAGAGCATACAGATCAGTGGCTTTTCCAGAACATGGTCTGTTTTATGATGTCACAGCCACCGTTGTTGCACACATCCTTGTCCCCTGTCTTCGGGTGTTTAACGGTAACTCTCCTGTTAAGAGCGGTACAGGTTAGCTGTAAAAATGTGTGAAATAGAGTTAAAGTGAACAAAAGTAATACGTGTCCATTGCCTGTTAGTCCAGAGGTTTTATTTTGTAGCATTTATACCTCCGAAGTTATTAAAACTTAAAACCGCACCAAGATGTGGGGGCCTCCTGTGCATAGCCCATCAGGTCGTGAAAAGTACTCTGGAAAAGAATGCAGCAGAGAAGGGGAATGGGGGAGACTGGTCTGCAAGCAAGGTGAAGGAGTGGAAGTTGTACATTTAAATGGAATGATCAGAAAGGCCTAGCTGGGAAGGAAAGATGAGGGAAAGGATCAAAGCAGAACTCTCGGGGAAGAACTTCATAAGCAGATGAAACAGGGCCCTGGGGTATGAATGGGGTTGGCAGGTCTGCATTGTGTAGGGCCTTGCAGGCCCTGGGGAGGAGTTCAGAACTTACTGTAGTGTACTCAGGAGGTCATCAGAAGCTTTTGAGTGGTGGAATGTGGGAAATAGACTTTGGGGCTAGGTGGGAGTGGGGAGACTGTGGGGCGGATTACAGTAACCGAGGTGCAGGAGATGCTGGTGGCTCTGACCAGGGTGGTGGCCATAGAAACATGTTAGAATCGAGCCCAGGGTGGAAAAAGGAGTAAAGCCCCCTGTGTTAGTTATTTCTTACTGAGTAACAAATTGAAAAATTAGCTGTTTATAACAATAAATGCTTATTATCTCACAGTTTATGTGGGTCTGGAACTTGGGAATGACTTAGCTGGTGGTTTTGGCTCAGGGTCTCCCATGAGGTGCAGTCAGGCTGTGTGCTAGGTGGGCTGCAGGATCTGCTTCCCAGGGGGCTTTCTCCCGGGGCTGCAAGTTGTTGCTGGCTGGTGGCTGGAGGTGTCGGTTCCTTGCCAAGTGGACCTCTCCATAGGGCAGGTTGAGTGTCTTACAACATGGAGGCTGGCTTCTTCCAGAGCCTAGGAAGAAGTCCCACTTCATCTTTTCCACAGTATCTTGCTGGTTACACAGGTCAACCCTTTTCAGTGTAGGAAGAGTCTACGCAGGAGGTGAGAACCATGGGGGCCTTCTTGGAGGAGGCCTACCTCATCCATTTTTTGTGCCCGTGGAGGGGAAACTCTGGGAACTAGTGGGACATAACTTGGTTGGACCTTGAATGTCCCAGGGTATAACATGGGAATGAGGTTGGAGCAGGACCCTCAAGGCCAGGGACTTGTCTCCCATCTGGAAGGCCTTGCAGGGACAGCCTGGCTTCCGTACTTGATTCTTCCTCTTCCTGAGCCTTCCCTCCAGATGAGTTCCAGCCTCAGGACTCTCAGCGGAGGAGGGGAGTCAGATATGAATGAAATAATAACTCAGACTCGGAGCTTGGATTTGGGCTGAGAGGAGCTGAATTAGTCTCGGGTCAGGGAACGTGTATTAGTCTGTTAGTCCTATCATAAGCACCACAGACTGGGTGCCTTAAAACAACAGACTTTATTCTTAGAGTTACAGATGCCAGGAGTTCAAAACCAATGCGTTAACAGGGTTGGTTCCTTCTGAAGGCTCTAGGGAGAATCCTTCCTTGCTTCTTTCAGATTCTGGTGGCTCTGGGCATTCCTTGGCTTGTAACCACATCACTGCAATTTCTGCCTCTGTCTTCGCAC
The DNA here is from genome assembly GCA_004026765.1 of Micronycteris hirsuta. NCBI lineage: Eukaryota > Metazoa > Chordata > Mammalia > Chiroptera > Phyllostomidae > Micronycteris > Micronycteris hirsuta. The sequence continues at coordinate 28,588 of PVJI01002430.1, forward strand.
TTTCTCCTCCTCTCTTTGTGTGCCTCTGTGTCCGGATCTCCCACTTTCTCTTATGAAGACTGGTAACTAGATTTAGGGCCCACCCCACTGTAGTCTGACCTTCTCTTGTTTACTTTGTAAAGACCCTGTTTTTGAATAAGGTCACCTGCACATTTACCAGGGGTCAGGACTGGAACATATCCTTGTGGGAAACACAATTCAACCTGCTAGAGAAGGAAGTGATGTTGGAGTTGAGTGCTAGATGAGGCCCTGAGCAGAGGGGAGAGGCCCCAGAGAGGGAAGGGTGTTGGGGTGGTGCAGAGGTGAGGCAGGCTGGGTGGAAGGGCTGAGGCCTACAGTGCAAGTGGGAGGCATGGCCCATGATGGCTTCTCCCTGAATGGTGCTTTTCTCAGGGTTGAGCCTCTTCAGCCGTCTGATACTCCCACTGGGTTACGGTAAGCCTTAATCTACAGCTGTGTTTTGTTTTTTTTTAAACTAGGAAACTACTTCGCTTCACACTTTTTCATGGGAGGTGAGAAATTTGACACCCCCCACCCCGAAGGTTACCTCTTTGGAGAAAACATGGATCTGAACTTCCTGGGCAATCGCCCAGTCCAGGTGGGTCTTGAAGGGCTGGGCGTGTGGGCAGTGGGGGCCAGACCTCGGCATTTGGCCATCTGTGTCCCAGCTGCAAGGACAGGTGGGCACTGAGTTACCCCAAACTGGGCAGAATTGTCAGCTGGATGTGTGCACATGACGTGTACATGTGGCATGTCCTGGTGGTGCCCCCTTCAGGGTAGGGGGACCAAGGGTGGGTCACTGGGGACAGAGCGCTTGCTATTGAACCTGGTGCATCCATGCTCTGGGGTTGTGGAAGGTTATGGCTTTGATCCCAGGCCTCTTGGACAACTTTCTTTGAAAAGAAAAAAAGACCACTCATGTTCCATGGAATGGTGGACAAGAGATACGATCCGAAGGAGAAAGCAAATGGCTGGTACAGTTTTTACAAGCGCCTTTATCAGTCACCAGAGAAGCACATGTTCACGCGTTGCATTCCATTTGATCCATGCACGTGTACTTTTTGCACTTACTGTGTTCCTGGGACCCTTCCAGGGGACAGAGGACAGACCCTGCCTGCTCCCTAGCAGGGCGTGCAGACAATAAAGAAGAGAACAATTGACAAATGGAGACTGAAAAGAGAGAGGGACAGGAGAGGGCTTCGGGGAGGGGGAGGTGCTGAGTGGGGATTCGGTCCCCAGCATGAGTGAGGGGCCAGGCGGGAGGCCTTCTCTCTCAGGAGGCACTGGGCCCCATCCCCTGAAGCTGTTGAGTCCTGGGGTTTCCCTGGCCTAGGGCGCGAGGTCCCCTGGACCAGGGCGGGTTCTCTCTAGGCTGTTTCAGCCATAGAGCAGCTGGTTGACACTGAATCTTGATCCTGATGGATGAGACGCTAGAGACTAGGGCCCAGAGTGCTGGCCTCCACCCCCTCCCACGGCCATGAGATTGAGAACAGAACCTTGCCGTCCACATCTTTGAAGCCTCAGCTTTGACCCAGAGCCAGGCTCATACCAGCCTCCTGTGAATCTGTTTTGTTTTTTTTTTTAACTTTTACTTCAACCACCATAGATTCACTTGCAGTTGTAAAAAATAATGCAGACAGCCCTGTCTGGCGTGGCTCAGTGGATTGAGCGCTGGCCTGTGAACCAAAGGGTTGCCAGTTTGATTCCCAGTCAGAGCACATGCCTGGGTTGTGGGCCAGGTTCCCAGGTGGGGGCACATGAGAGGCAGCCACACATTTATGTTTCTCTCTCCCTTCTCCTTTCTCTAAAAATAAATAAAATCTTTAAAAAAAAAAAAAGGAAGAGAGAATGCAGAGAGATCCATGTGCCCTTTACCGAATTTTCCCTGGCGATGGTGCCTTGTAAAACTCCAGCTTCTCACAGGCAGGAACCCACGTTGACACATCCACGTTTTCCAGATGCTGCCAGTTTTACAGCACTGCGTGTGTGTGCACATGTGTGTGCACACGCCCCTTCCCGTATCTTTATTGACTATTGACCTTGAATGGAAAGGTTGCCTTGTTCAGGACAGCGGTGGGGCATCGAGTCCCACTTCTGGGAACAAGGCTTGAGAGCCCCAACCTTAATTGCTGCCCCCAGATCCCTCAGGCCAGGTCACATTCACTGAGAGTCCTTCCTGGAATAGAGGGAGCATGGCCACATGACTGAAATCCTTCAGGGTGTTCTGGTCCCAGCTCTGCCCTGTGCTGGCCATGTTGCCTGCAGTTTACTTTGATGTGAATGAGGATAATGTCATCCAGTGGTCGGCATGAGGGCCCTGGAGCACCTGGCGGGTGGTTGGGGGGGTAGAGGGGGGCTTGGATTATCCCTGTTTTCTGCCCTCTGCCACATGGGAGAGTCATCTGGGATTGCATTGGGTTTTTCCCTCCTAGTTTCCTTATGTCACCCCTGCCCCCCATGAGCCGGTGAAGACGCTGAGGAGCCTGGTGAACATCCGAAAAGACTCACTCCGGCTTGTAAGGTAACCCTTGACCCCATTGCATTCTTTAAACTAGTGGCTCTCAACTGGTGACTTGTACCCCAGTGTGTCGGGCTGTGTCTGGAGACATTTTTGGTCGTCACAGCTGGAGGCGGTGGCGTTCCTGGTATCTAGCAGGCAGACACCAGGGAGGTCGCTAGGTGCCCCGCAGTGCACAGGGTGCCCCCACAACCAAGAATGATGCAGGTCTGACTGTCACGGTTGAGAAACCACTTTAAGTGTAAAAGACCTGAGGCTTCTGGGGCTGTCTGTAAACGAAGAGAATTTGCCTCCTTTCCTGGGGTAGGAGACAAGGGAAGGAGAACCCTGCGTTGTTGAGACTTACCGCCCAAACAGGGAGTGGGCCTCCGTGTTTCTAGAAGGGTGTGATGCAGCCAGGCAGCCAACTCAGGGGCCCCTCAGGGTATGGTGTGCACTGTGCAGGGTGGGCATGCCCCTGACACCGCCTGTTCCTCTGGCTCCCCGGCAGGTACAAAGATGGTGCCGACAGCCCCACCGAGGACAGTGAGAAGCCCCGTGTCCTCTACAGCCTGGAGTTCACCTTCGATGCTGATGCTCGGGTGGCCATCACCATCTACTGCCAGGCGGTGGAGGAATTTCTGAATGGGATGGCTGTGTGAGTCCCTGTGGTGCATGCTAGGCCCAAGGCGGCAGGGCAGGGCCCCAGTGGCAGTGTATTTTTCTGAATTATGTATTTGAACTTTCAGAGGTTTTATTTGACATAAGGGTCACTTGGGCCCCAATCTGCAACTTGGGCACAACTACAGAAGTGCAGGTCCGCCTCCAGTCTGTGGGGCCAGACCCGGGTGGGATGGGCAGAAATGCCCCATCTCTTGTGCTGTGGGAGAGAACCACTTGGAGGCCAGATTTGGTCTGAGGATGGAGCCGTGGTTGAAAGCTCCAGCTTTGAGTCATTTTGCACACGAGCAACCCGCAGTGCCAGTTTCTCAGGCCAGGCATGCCAGGGCCCTTGAGAGTATCCTTTGTCCTAGAGAGAGACAGACAGAAGCCCAAGGGACAGCAAGTGTTGGGTGGGGTGGAGGGGGGAGGGCAAGAGTTGTGTGTTGGATTCCTGAGTAGGGAGATGCCCAAGTTTATTAGAATTGGAAATGTGTGAACTCTTTGATCCAGCTATTCCTTTCTGGGAATTTATTTTGGGGATATACTTGTGTGTGTGGCTAAGAAGTATGCAGAAGAGGGTCCTGGAAGCATTGTTTGGAAAAGCAAAGTTACTGGAGACCACCTGGTGTCCACTATAGGGCCTGATTGAGGCAGAGTCACACTGCAGTGGGACCCATGCAGCGTTCAGAGCGCACGGCGTCTCTACATGCGGGGGCTCTGGGACAGCTCGGGGGCCTGCGTCCCCGATGCAGGAGCAGAGCGTAGGCGGGCTGCTGTTGGAACATTAGAGAAGAGACACTTGTGCACACAGGTGTAAATATGCCTCAGCTCTCCCAGGAGTGATACTTGGGTTGTAGATGAGCAACAACAGGTGGCTGGAAGCAAAGGTGCGGGGATGGTGGGGAGGGTCCTTGGTACTGTGTACATTTTTGTACCATGTTTGTTCAGAAAAGTCAACAAACTGTAAAAAGCCGTATCTGTAGAGGTAGCCAGGTTATCTGGTAGGTGTGGGCTCTGGAAGACTCATAAAACCAGGCTGGACCCAGGCAGAGCTGGTAGTGAGCAGAATGAGGCCTTGGAGGGCCTTAGAGGGCCTTGGGGAGGGCCTTGGGGAGGGCCTTGGGGAGGGCACGTAGGCTGGCTTCCTGCCCCACCAGGGAAGGGCTGGGACTTGTAGGGTGGGACCTGCAGCCAGGTTTCTACTAGGTGCCCAAAAGACCAGCGCCTGCCAGCCCCTGCCTCACTGGTCCTACCCGAGGTTGGGGTACAGCAGAGTGTTTGCTCCTGGCAGAGTCTCACCACCCTTTCTCTCGGCTGCCCCTTCAGGTACAGCCCCAAAAGCCCCGCCCTGCAGTCGGAGACCGTCCACTATAAGAGGGGGGTGAGCCAGCAGTTCTCCCTGCCCTCCTTCAAGATCGACTTCTCCGAGTGGAAGGACGATGAGGTAACCTCCTGGCTGGACCCCGCTTCCCCCGGCCCCTTGCCGGAATTTCTTCCTCTTTGTGGGGGGTGAGCACAGTGGGGTCTGTTTGCTTGGATTCTTCACGTGGTTGATAAGCTGCAGGAGTGACTGCTGACCAAGGTGTGTGTGCTTGTTTGCGCATGTGCTGCACAGTGGAATGTGGTTCGGTCCACGTGTTGGCTGGGCTGGACGACGGAGGTGGGGCGGCGGTGGCCGCGGGCCTGGTGCCCAGCTTTGGTGCAGGTCCAGTCTCGGGACCGTGAGACCGCAGCATGGCAGGGCTCCTTCCACCTAGTGGTTCCGTAGCTGGGGACAGTAATGTATGGGATGTGAAGGGAGTTCATTGCAGCTCTGTCTGTAATAGTAAACACTGGAAACAACTTACACGTCCATCGCTGATGTTACGGGAACCACCCATGTATGTACTGTGGGCACCCTGTTTCACATCTATTATGGGATGCCATGCAGCTTTCAAGCACATGAATGACATCTTTGTGTACTGAACATACTGACGTGGAAAGCCCCTTCTGGGCTTGGAGAAGAGCAAGTCGCAAACAAATGCAGTATAATCTCATGTATGTGGCACACACGGAAATGCACAAAACCATTTCTGCACTATGGTGCATGTGTCTGTAACCTGAGGAAGAGCCAGCAAAGACACTCATCAAGCCGAAGACAGAGGTGGTCTCGGCAGAGGGCTGTGCCGTACGCAGGAGAGCCGTGTAACACACGCTGTGCACGTCGGGTCGGCCCTCCGTACCGTGGGTCCCGCGTTCACGGCTTCAACGTGGGTGAAAACGATTTTTATTTTTATTTTTTTAATTATATTGTATTGATTATGCAATTACAGTTGTCCCAATTATGAAAAATATTTTTAAAAAAATGTCGCGTTGCTGATGTGTACTATGTAGTTAGGCCTGCAATAGGATGTACATGTCTGAACATGCACAGGCTTTATTTTCTTGTCGTTATCCCCTAAACAGTACAGAATAACAACCATTTGTATAGCGTTTACACTGGATTAGCTACTGGAAGTAATCTAGAGATGGTTACCAGTGTACGGGAGGACGTGTGTAGCTATGTGCAAACACGGTTTCGTGTGAGGGACGTGAGCATCCGAGGGTGTCTGTGCGAGGAGGCTCGACCCGGTCCCCCACGTGCATCGACGCTGCCCACTTCTGGATTCTGTTGCTTTGTTGTTTTTTTACCAGTTTATCAAGGTATCATTTATATACTATGAAGCTTGTCCGTTGTTCAATTCAGGGACTTCTTTAAATCCGAGTCACAGCCACCACCAATCCCATTTTAGAGTCCAGCTTCCATCCTTCTTGTTGGAGGACCCCTCGTGCCCATGTAACCCGGGTGCCCCGTGGCCCCGTTGGATGCTCCCCTGCTCTCTGTGTCCCTGGACTTGCCCGTGGGGCCTCCGTGTAAATAGGCTCGTGCACTGCTCGGCCTCGTGTGTCTGGTTGCTTTCACTCGGCACCATGTCTTCTTTCAGCTACTGGCTATTATGAATAATAGTGCTATTTTTTATACAAGTTTTTGTTTGAGTGCCTGTTTTCATTTTTCTTGGTTACAAATTGCTTTATAATTTAAAATTGTTTTTCAGACTTTTTTAAAAGAGTAATTTTAGGTTCACAGCAAAATTAAGAGATAAAGTGTGAAGATTCCCCTACCTGCCCCGACACATGTATAATTTTTATATTTTTATTGATTCCCATTGTGGACGTCTTTCTAGGGCAGTGCTTACAGACCGCCTTGCAGCTGGAGTGGTTTCTTTGCTAATTTTCCCCACCAGCCCCCTTGCGGGGGTCCATTTATTTCAGTCAAAGCCACATCCTTTTCTTCCTCTGCCCTTTGTTTTTTCCTTATTTCCTGGTGTCCGTCTGGCCTGCGGTTTGCAAAGACCTGTCCGGCAGGCTTCACTGTGTCGGGAGAGCCCAAGGGTACCAGGGTGTGAGGGCCCCACCAGGGCTGGGTAGGGGGGAGTCAGGTGTGAGCCAGGAAGCCTGTCATTACTCATGCTGGCTTCAGCTGCCTGGCTCTTTCCCCTGACCTAGGGAGCTGCTCTTCCCTAAGAAAGCTTGTCCTTGCAGTAAAAATAAATGTCTCCCTCACCCTCTCTGGGGTGGGTAGAAGCTTCTGTCCTTTCCAAGCACGCTTAACTCTGGTGCTTGACTTCTTTGGAGTGGGAATTTGGGGGGAGATGGTCCTCACTCCCTGGTCCCCACGCTCTTTGGGTCCCTCCCCTGGGAGTGTCAGCCTCCTACGTAATGCAGCTGGGATGGGGTGCCAGCCCTAGGTGCACAGAGGAGGTAATCAGAAGTCAGTGATGGGGTGGAAGCTCCGTGTGTGAAGGGTTGTCCCATCAGGGCACCCCAAGGGCAGCACAGGGCCCAAGCCCTGGTGCCCGGGGAGATTTGGGGTCACAGTGCCCCTGTTGTCTCCATCTCTGTCCCTTGGCCCAGTACTGGGCTGACCAGTGTAGGCCTTTTGTTGGAGTTCGCTGAGTTAGTTGACCGAAGGACGCGTGTGGGGTGCTGCCCTAGGCTCTGTCGGCTAAACGTGGTTGCCCACCTGAGTGTCAGTGGGCGGCCCCGGGAAGGCTGCTGCAACAGAGCCTTCAGAGCAGTGTCTGTGTCAGGACGTTTTGGGTTGTAAGTGACAGAGACACACCTGGGTCTGGCTTAAGAGAAGAAAACCAGGAATTTATTGACAGATTCTGAAAAGCTGGATGGCCTGTGGTTTCCTCTAGGGCGTGCCATCAGGTGGGGCCTGCTCTGGCTGAGCTGGCCTTGCCCTCAGGCCGGCTCTCTGTACTCTGGCAGCCTGGCCTGGAGTGGATGGGCTGCCTAGGCCATGTGCCCCCCTCACGGCCCCCCTTGAGGGAGGCTTGTGCCATCCTTTGGCCAGACAGCACAGATCCAGGGTAGGAGAGAGGTCGTTCCCAAATGTCTCCAGGGAAAGTTGGGACGCCACCACCTGAAAAGGTCACGAATTTTTTTTTTTTTGTGGGATCTAGACAGATCTGGGCATGTGGGTCAGGCTGGATAAGAGCAGAGTCTCAAGGACAAGTACCAGGGTGTCCTGGGGCCTCTCCCAGGAACTGAGAGGACATAGGTGGGTGAGGCCTGGAGGCAGTCTTGGCTCTGTCACTCTCTCCACGAAGCAGTGGGCAGGTGACGCTACTTCTGCAAGCCTGGGTTTCGCATCCGTCACCTGGAGATGACATTCCTTTGCTCTAGGATGTCCGCCAGGCGTTTGTGCAGAGTGCTTGTTTAGCTCAGGCCATCCGTTGTGAGCCCCGTCTGCCAGGGGGACAGGAGGAGAGAAGGGCCAGAGTCCCTGCCTGCTGGCGGTATAGCCACGTGCATACCTCCCGAGACTGCTGTTCGTTAGCTCAGCACCAGCACAGCGGGACTGTCAGCTGCGCCGAGGCAGCGCCAGCTCAGCGTGCAGGGAGAAGGACAGTGCGTGTCACCTAAGCACTAAGTCGCCCAGGTCAGTACCAAGGATTATATGCTAGCAGCGGACTGGAAGCACAGGGCCCAAGTTGCACAAAACCCTGCTCCCCATCTGGCTCTGTCACCTGAACAACCTCCTCCTCGGCTTAATTACAGCCTTTGGAAGAGCAGCACCTGTGCGTCACACCCAGCATCATTGTCAACAGGGTGACTTCGGGATGGTCATTGGCGAGATGGCTCCCTGTGCCCTGACTCAGAGTGGGAGGAACAAGCTTGCAGAGGGACCCTTGTCCCCCAGACATGTAACTCCTTCCTGTCTTGGGTGATCACCTGCCCCTGGAGTCATCTCAGAGCTAGGCAGGAGGGCAGAAAGGGGGGCCCTCCCTCCTGTAGGGCCAGGTTTCCATGGTACAGCCCTTCCACCCTGAAGCTGTGGGGAGCATGAGGCCTGGCTCTGTCTTCGGTGGGCCTGGATACGTCCCCCTTCCCCACATGGAGCTCGCATGCATGTGTCTGTCCAAAGTCCTATGTTCTAGAGGTCTAAGCCCTGTGTCTTTTTGCGACACCACCTTGGCTTCCCCTGCCTGAACACAGAGCTTCAAATGGCTGGTACTCACTGCATGCTCTCCTGGGCAACATGCTCAGAGCCTGGCATCAGATACAGCTCTTACCCCTTTTGCAGTTGGGGGAACTGAGGCTCGGGGCAGGTACCTCTGCTCCAGCCTGGCAGTTCTGAGTCTAACCCTGTCTCAGCACCAGACCGCCCTCCCTCCCCTCCCAGTCCTGCCTCCCACTGACAGCTTGGGATCCACCGGCACTTTCAAGGCCTGCCCAGTGCAGCCCCTGCTATAGGTGTCCTCAGCTGGCTGCCTCTGTCCTGTGGGCTCTGTGTGACCTGGTCCACAGCACCCCTGGTGAGCAGATCTGGAGACCATGCCTAAGCAAGCACATGTGGGGAGGAGAGTGGCCTTCAGCCTAAGAGCAGCCAGGACCACAGGGTTGAAGCCGGAAGAAAAGGAAAAGTGACAGGCAGTTTCTTCTTGAGTGCAGACCAGCCACATGGTCTCCTTCGTTGTCCTTCCGCTTTTGGTTGGGGCCATACCACATCCCTTTGTTCATGAGGTGGAACAGAGTTCCCATGTGACCAGCACTTCCCCGCCTGGGTGCACCAAGGAGAACCAAAAACGGGCCCACACAGGAGTGTGTCCAGCAGTGTCCCTCACAGCGCTGGGTGTGGCGGGCCAAGACAGAGAACAACCCAGGCGTCCATTGAGAAACGACTCATAAACCATGTGGCCTAGCCATGCAGCGGAATTTTACCTGGCCTTGAAAAGGAAAGAAGAACTGACATACTATCACGTGGGTGAGCCTGGAAAACTCAGTGAGTGGAAGAGGCCAGGCACAAAAGACAAATACTATGAGATTCCATTTCTATGAAATGCCCAGAACAGGCAGTGGGAGTGACTGCTTAATGGAGAGGAGAGTTCCTGTTCGGGACGGTAGAAACGTTCTGGAAATGGACAGTCATGATGGATGCATGACCTTATGGATGCACTTAGTGCCAATGAATTGAACACACATTTGCCGTTTTAATCATTTTTATCTATTTTACCACAAAAAGAGGAAGACACAGCTAGGCCTTTGTCTTCCTCACAGTTTTGTCTGTCTTCACAAGCTCTGCCGCAGCGTCATCCTCCCCGTGCCTTCTCCCCGTGCCTTCTCCCTCCAGCTCAGTCTGACTGTCTCCCCCCCTTTTTTTCCTCAGTTGAACTTTGACCTGGACCGGGGAGTGTTTCCAGTGGTCATTCAGGCCGTGGTGGATGAAGGAGATGGTGAGAGGCCTTTCTTCATTCTCCCTTCCAGCGTGTGGACCCTGCAGGAAGAATCCACCCGCTGAGGCCCCCGTCCCTCAAGTCAGCAGGAAGGGGTTTATCTGGAATTGATGAAGGTTGTGGGAGCCTTGTTAGCAGGTTTAGGGTCGTGGGGCTCAAGCAGCTCGCTCTCCATCTCCTCCCTGGGGCCCCCTTGGTGCTTCCCGCCCCGGGGTTGTGGGGCCTCGTTCCAGCTCAGGAGTTCCTGGCCAGCCTGTCCCGCACCCCCAGTGGCAAGGCCCTATGGCAGCCTTGCTTTCACTGCAGTAACAGCGGCTAGACAGGCCTCCAATTCTGGTGTCCACCCACAGTGGGATGAGGGAGCCAGTTAGCAGAGATCTGCAGGGAGCTTAGATAGACCCTTCTCAGGCCATGCAGATGTCCTCACTGACCCAGCCAGTCCTGCCAGCTCTCTCTTCTACCTCTGTGGGCTTCAGGCCTCTAGCCTGGGATGTGAATTATGGAGCTACGCCAGGTCAGGCTTGTCCCCAGGCACACTGGTGGAGTCTGGCTCCTTGGCCCTGCTTGAAACGTCCCTCCTGTGCAGAGTAAGACAGCAGGTGCTGCGTCAGCCTCGAGCAGTTAAGAGTGGCTGCTTTGGAGGAGGGGTGAGATGTGAGCGAGAGGGAGGCAGGAACCCCCCGGGCAGAGGAAGGCAAGGTAAGAGGAGCCCTCCGAAGGTTTGAGGCCTGCAGGCTGCGAGCATGGGAAAGCATCTGCTGAGAGGAAGGAGAAAGAAGCTGGGGGTGGGAGGACAGGTCAGCACTCTGAATGTTCTCTCTTCTTTCCCCTGGGCAGTTGTGGAGGTGACTGGCCATGCCCATGTGCTGTTGGCTGCCTTTGAAAAGGTAAGTGCCATCCTGCACCTTGACCTGGGAGCTCTGGGCAGAGAGGTGGTGTTTTGAGACCAGGAGTCTGGTGATCATGGAAGGTTCCCCAGTTGTTCTGAGCTCCAGGGGAGGTGATGCGTCTCGAGAGGCTGGGCCTTCAAGTCTAGCGTTACCATCAGGAGGCTTTTCAGGGCTTGCGATGTGTGGTGAGGGCATGTTTGTGGAGGCCAGCCCATTAGAAGTCCCTGTAATCGGCCAGCACAGGGGCGGGTGCCCGCATGGAGGGCTCTGGTCAGGCCAGCGCTCCTCTGGGGTTCAGAGGGGTCCTCCAGGGACACCAGCTCCTAGGGCTGTGGCCTGTCCCACCAGACCCAGGATCCTGGGCATCATCAGAACTTCTCAGTCCCCACCTGGTCCTCAGACATTCACAGGTGGCCCTGCCTTGCCTCCAGAAGGGTGCATCGCCCTGGTCACCTGGGGCTAGGCAGACCTCCCTCCCCACTAGGGCTTCCTGACCTTTGGGCAGACATTTGTTGAATTCATGTGAGGTCTGAGGGCAGAAAGGCCCCTGGTTTGTTGTGTCCTCAGCATGAAGTAGGTGCCCAGTGAATGCTGCGGGTTGGATGGACGAGGACCATGCCTGTGTGGGTGGTGGAGGGGAAAGACACCCAGTCTTTGCTGAGGGCCCCAGCTGGGGATGCCCCGTGTGTAACAGAGGCCGTTTACATGGAAGGGTTCATTTAATACTACCTTTAGCTAGGTAGTGTATGTAACTTAGGTGTTTGCTGCTGCTTTCCACATAGACCCAAGTCCCCAGGCCGTGTTTACAGGGTGCACTGGTGGTTAGAACGGTCTGTCCTGACTGTCTCTGTGTTAGGACATTGCTGGGTCCAGAGACGTCCCACTCTCCTGTCGCTCCTGGTCCTGGGGCAGACAGTTCTGTGTGTCCGACCGTGCAGCAAGTGAGTGCCTGGCTGTGTTGGAACGGGGTGCCTGCTCACCGAGACCCTTACTGGAGGAAGTGGAATGTGTCCTGTGTTTGAGGATGCCGTGCCTGCCACCCCTGCCCCCAGCGCTCTGTGACGTGGTTGGCACTCTGCGGTTGTGTCGTGTTTTCAGCACCAGCCTGTGGCCTACGTGGACGAGCCTCAAGGGCTGCCCAGGGAAGCCAGGCTTGGGCTGCTGATCCTGGAGTCCCCACCACCCCTGGGCGTCCTGCTGACCCCCAGCGTCTTCAGCCGGTGTGTGCCTGCAGCCCCGGGAGCCCTGAGTGCAGAGCCCGGCCCATCCCTGTGGTCTGGGTTGTCCACAGACCCCAGGACTCATTGTAGCCGGGCCTGGGACCTTTCTGGCCCGTTGGTCCAGTGCTTTCCCTGGCCTCCTGGGGCTGTGGTGGCGCCAAGTGCCTCAGGCAGAGATTGGCCCTCTGCCTCTCCAGTTCTGGGATTTCCAGCTCTGCTCCTCAAGCCTGGCCTGTTGGGAGAGTTGGTAACTATTTACCCGTCTGCTTCTCTGGCCGAGGTGGATGGGCTGTCTCCCGCAAACATTGTGTGCTTCCAGTTTAGAGCCCAGTGAGAAAGCGCATTATTCTTGGAGTCCAGCATACTAGAAACTTCTGTAGGAGCCCATCAGTTTTACCAGAGAATGCCAAGTGCTAGTCTTGGTTAACTCAGAAGGATAACTGGCATTGTTACAAGATCTCAGAGCTCCTCGTACCTTAATTAACCTCATCACTCTGAGCGGTATGTCTGCCCAGAAACCACGGAAGGTATTTGCTCTATTTTGTTCTCAGTTTTTAGACCTTTGTATGCATGAGTGTGCATATTCTTGTGCTGTGTTGGTGACTAGACCAAGCCTTTTGAGGACTAGATGGTGTCCATTTCTTGCTGTCCAGGTGCAGCTGCTTGCCATTGGGAAGGCTCTTGTCCATCGTCAGAACTTGACTTATGGTAGTAAACTCGAGTATGCCTGAGGTCTACCAGGAAGAGTTTTGTTTTGCAGGTCAGGGTGGGACCCAGGAGGCAATATCTTTAGAAGGTTCTCTGCGTAGTGTCGAGGCCAGGCCAGAGGCCACATTCGAGAAAACCTGGCCTGGCTCCTTAGTCTTCACGGGGTCCCTCTTTTTTCTAGCCATGGATGTGGAGTGCCCGAGGGGGGCCTACAGCTGGCTGAGCGGTGCCTCATGCCAAGTTAACCTCTGTGTTTTCCTTCCTGCAGCATGTCGACGGGAGCTTCTCCGTGAAGCCGTTAAAGCAGAAGCAAATCGTAAGTCTGTCCGAGGAAACGTCATGAGCCCTTTTGATTCAAAAGACACCCCCCCACCCTCGCCTCAGTCCAGTGGTCTCTGGATCGGTCTCCCTTCCCACCATGGTTGCTGTTGGGGTAGCTGTGACAGGCTGTTGACTTGTTTGTCATTGCTGCGGGCTCTGGGAGGTCAGGGTCATCAGGTACATGCGTGTGCGCTGCACACCCACCACGTGCAACAGCATTGACTGTTGTGGCCCCGGATCTTGTCCACTGTGAATATAGTAAGCTTTCAGTAAACGTTTGCTGAATGAATGAATGAGGGAATGAATGGACAGAGGAAGGAAGAAAATAGGAAGCTAAGACTGCAGCCTCCCTTCCTCCTACTCCTTACAAATTACAGAAAACACCTCAGTATCTGACAAAAAGGGATTTACTTAATATTTGAGGGGAAAGATGTAGCATTCTTGAACAAGTGGGAGCTGTAGACAAGTGTGGCTTTTCTGGGGGTCTGTAACTCCGTGGTCTCCCACTAGGATGGGTTATTCCTGGTGGCATCCTGCACTGTGAAAATTTAGGGGGTGGGTCCCCTGAACTATGTCATGTTGGATCTTGATGTTGAGACTGATTTTAATAGTGGCCATGGTGGGGGCCTGTTTCCAGATCTGTGACTAGGTTATCCTTGTATGGAGCTGATCAGGTGTATAAGCCACAACCCAGGAATGGTGTTGGTTAGTTTTTCAAAAGAGGGGTGAGGAGAACTCTGGCAGATCCAGCCCTGAAGGTTGTGGATGGGCCAGAGACCCTAGTGATGGTCAGGGCACTTGCCGCGGGGGAGCTGCTGGCAGGACTGTGGCTCTCAGGAGGAGTGTTTGTGGTCCATAGAACTGCGGGAGACACAGAAGCTCAGACCACTTCTGAATGTGGCCAGCGTGAGGCCTGCACCTGGTCACACTTGCGGGGCTAGTGAGGGGTGGGTCTGAAGTTTTGTTCTCTAGGTTGGGGACAGTAAGGGCTGCAGAGGGCGTGGTTTCTAGGTCCGTGTGGATCTTGGCTTGAGGCCCTCTCTGGTGGACAGGACCTCCTGGGCCCCAGCCTCACTGCCCATGGTACTAGTTGGGCTGGGCAGGTAACAGCTTCTCCCTGGTCCTGTCCTGGCATTGGACCCAGTCCCCGGGGTTGGGGCAGGCAGAATTCCCAACTATGCCTGCTCCTGGGACCCGAGCCTGGCATGGGAAAGGTAATGTTAGCCCAGGTGGATGTAGAGGAGCCCTTCAGTGGGGGCTGGCAAGTGCCCAGATACCTCTCTGCTCTCCAGGTGGACCGGGTCAGCTACCTGCTACAGGAGATCTATGGCATCGAGAATAAGAACAACCAGGAAACAAAGGTATGTGCTCATGGTGAGTGCGCGCCAGCACTCCAGGCTGGCCTCATTCCCCAGCTCTCCTTCCACCTGCACGGAAGCAGGCTCGTGAGAGTGACTTGCCGGGGGCCCCCCAGCCCTGGCCAGGTCCCTGCATGTTGATGAGCCAGTTCCCTTCCACACCTTTTCCTGGAGGCCCTTGGACCCCCAGTTTCCATCATTTTTCCTTAATTTTTAAAAAGAGTTAACAGTCAAAGGACATTTTGTCCTTTTTCCAGCAAATTCATTGGCTCATTACCACAGTTGGAGTGCTGGCCATGAGGTCAGCCAGGGCACGTGGAGTCCCCTCTTGCCTGATTGGGCTTAACCGGTGCTGCAGCGGCCTTTCCTCGCTGCGCCCGCCGTCTGGCTCCTCCCCCGACTGCAGTGCCTGCGGTTCTCTGGAGAGTGTGCTCCTTTGGGAGCTGTGATCCCTGCTTTAGAGTGTTGCTCTCTGTTGATCCAGATTTTGTTTTCTAGAAGCTGCCATTACTCGATGAAAATATTTCAGACAAATTAGACTTGTCTGATTTTGTTTGTTTGTTTTAACCAAATAAATGGGTACCTTCTAGAAGATGTTTTCCATAGTGTTGCGTCTTTTCCACATTTTCTTTTTGTTTCTGAGGAATAGAAATAGACCTCAGTTCCTTGATTTGGAGTCTGTGTAGGAGTGCGTCATGGGGCTACAGGTTCTCCACTTAGCTGTGTGTAGGGGGTGGGGGGCTTGGGCTGGATCTGAGCCTGGTGCCCAGGGAGTGTGACTCTGGGCTGAGTCTGCTGAGGTGCCCTACTCTGTGGTGACCGTTCTGCACCCTTTTGGGCTTCCCTTTGCCACCACAGCAGCCCCCAGGGGAAGTGGGGGTGGCTAGGGGGGCAGCCAGGGGCAGGAAGGCCTCCTCCCTGCTCCTGAGCTGGCCCCCAGGCTCTGGCTCTCAGAAGGCCACTGACCCTCAGACCCTCATTGTCCTGCAGCCTTCAGACGAGGAGAACAGTGACAACAGCAACGAGTGTGTGGTGTGCCTGTCCGACCTGCGGGACACACTGATCCTGCCCTGCCGCCACCTGTGCCTGTGCAACTCCTGTGCCGACACGCTGCGCTACCAGGCCAGCAACTGCCCCATCTGCCGGCTGCGTGAGTGAGGGCCCTGCCCCAGGGCAGCCGGGCTGGGGCTGAGAGTGACAGAGGCTGTCAGCCTCCCACCTGGCTCGTGGTGAAGTGGCACCTGGGGGTTGGTGTGTAGGTAGTTCACGCCCACAGCTGCGCAGGTGAAAGGTGCAGACCCTCGAAGGTCTGCCTCTAGGAGACTAGACTTTCAGAACGGCTGGGACAAGGTGTTCCAAGGCGGGTGTTTGCAGTGACATTAGAACTGGACAGAAATTGATTAGTGAGTCAAATCTTTATATTTGTTTTTTTGGAGCACTCCAGACATTTTTTTAAAAGATTTATATATTTATTTACTTTTAGAGAGAGGGGAAGGGAGGGAGAAAGAGAGGGAGAGAAACATCATTGTGTGGTTGACTCTCAAGTGGCCACCACTGGGGACCTCACCCTCAACCCAGGCATGTGCCCTGACTGGGAATCGAACCGGCAACCCTTTGGTTTGCAGGCCCACACTTGATCCACTGAGCCACACCAGCCAGGGCCATTTTTTTTTCCCCAGTCAAAAGTCATGACATTGGTTGTAAGTCTGAATAAAATATCTGTCTTCCAATAGAGAGACTAAACATCTCAGGGCACAGTCCTGCTGGGTCAACACGAGAGCTAAGTGGGCAGGGAGAGTGCCTGCCTGGGGGAGCTGTGGGGCATTTTATTCAGGAGGCAAATGTTGGCTTTCTAGAAATTGGTCTTTCTGCCGTTTCACACATTGGCTACTAAGGTTCCACCTCCAAGCTCTGAGCCAGAACATGTGATCCTGAGCTGTACACTTGCCCTGTCACTGTCTTGGGGCTCAGAGGGAACCGCCCAAGGTCACAGCTAGTAAGGGGCAGAGGCATAGTTTAAACTGGGTCTGACCCAGAGCCCACAGTCCTGCCCCCACTGCACCAGCACTTCACGGGGTTATCCCTCCAGGATAGCCAGGTGGGCCATCAAAAGGGTGTGCAAGTGCAAGGGCCACGGGGCAGGCTGGGTGTGTGGCAGTGGAGGATGAGGCTGTCTGCTCTGGGGTAGGCGGGGAGGTCCAGAGCCCAGGAGGAAGCACCAGACTCGATAGGACGCTGGGGGCTGTGCGCTGGGCCTGGAGGGATGGGCAGCAGGGCTCTACCCAGACCACTTGGAGAGGAACTGGGAGGGCAGCAGCCTCTCCTCTCTTGAGGGATATGCTGGGAGCAGAAGGGTAGGAAGGCAGGGCAGGGAGGCCACGGTGGGTGGCCGGATCCTGGGCTGGAGCTGAACTCCAGCCTCCCCAGCTTGCTCTGGTCTTCTGGGCATTGTCCAGAGGCCCAGGAGCAGGGGCCCCAGGGCAGGTGTTTGTAGCACTTGAACTGGCAGGTTGGGCCAGGGCCATTGTCCCTGAGACCTGCAGCGTGGGGTGACCATTGTCAACACTGGGGACTCAGCTGTCTGTCATCTTACTGTGGGGATGCGCCTGGTACACTTGTGACTCGTGTGTGGCATGTGCTGTTCACTGAACCGTGTCTCACAAACATGGCACTTCTGTTAGTGAATCTGACGCTGCAGGGCGACTGGTAGCTCGTGCTCCGATTTATTTTTCCAGCTCTGCGGTCGGCATCTGTGCTGCTCTGGTTTTCCCGGCACAGATGTCATGCCACCGTGAATGCTCACGCACACGTTGTCTGCCTGTCTGGTGACCGGTATAACTCGCAGGAGGAGACATGCGTTGCTCAGGGCTCACTGTGTGCTTTTAGCTGGTTGGCAGGTGGAACTCGGAGGCACATTCACTGTCTAGTGTGGCAAGTAGAGGCTGGCTGCTTCCTGCCTGCCGCCCCCAAAAACCTCCATTTGGGCTGGGGCAGCGCAGTCCTGGCTTTTCTGTTTCCCTAGGTGGGGAAGGGGGGTGTTTTGTTATGACTCTGTTCTGCTTGAATTGTAAACGTGGTTTGTCCTGGGACTGCTGTGGCGGGAGTGGGTGGCCAGTGCCCCCAGAGCTCGGAGGGTCTCAGTGGTGCAAATACTGCCTGCTCTTTGCCTGACATCGACCCCTCCTTTCTGCCACAGCCTTCCGGGCCCTTCTGCAGATCCGGGCAGTGAGGAAGAAGCCAGGAGCCCTGTCCCCTGTCTCCTTCAGCCCCGTTTTGGCCCAGAGCATGGACCACGATGAGCACTCTGTAAGTTCCTCTTTCTCCTGCACAGGGGGCGTGTGGGTGGGGAGAGGAAGGGCTCTGGAGGAGGCCCCTGCCACTGTGCAGGGCTCGCCAGGCATCCAGACGGCCATAGGGCCTGCCTTCGTGCTAGGGCCGTGTCTGGCTCCCAGAGGGGCTGGGTTGGTCAGGTGGCTGGAAGGAGGCTACCTGGGCCTTGCCCTTGGGGGACTAAGACCATCTGGCGAGCACCTCCATCTGCCGGCTCTCTGGATCTTTGTCCTCTCCCCAGCATGGCTCCCAGGGGGCTGTGAGACTGAGTGGGGTGGTCCAGGCTGCTAGGATTGCTGGCATGGCAGGTGCCCCTTCATGGAGCTTGAGCACAGTGTCTGTCACCATTACTCCACCAAGTCAGATAGCCAGGGGCACTCTGTGTCTTGGGAAGTGTGGTTTCCTTCCTGGGGTGGCTGTGACATACCCTCTGTACATTCTCTGCCCACCTCTCTCCAGCCTGGGCACACAGGGCGCCTCAGCAACCGCCTACTGCCCTTCCTCCCAAGAAACCATGAGCTGGATCTTGCTGCAGGCAGAGGAGTGGTGTTGGACTCTGGCCTCGGGGACCTTGAGAGAGAGATGGGCAGAGACATGATGAGGGTGGGGAGAGGAAGGGCTTAGAGAGACAGATAAATATGGGCAGAATTAGAGGGGTAGAGAGACAGAGACAGACGGGCAGAGAGAAATGGAGGGGTCCAGAGACAGGGAGGTAGAGAGATACAAATGCAGAGAGAGGTGGAGAGACTCAGATAGGGCAGGAGACAGAGATGGAGGGAGAGAAAGACAGACGCAGAGACACCGAGTAGGGAGTCACAGCAGGGATAAAAGTGAAAGGGATACTTAATAGGTCAGGGAGAAAGAGGTGGAAAGAGACAGGGAGAGAGAGAAAGACAGACAGACAGACAGACAGAGACGAGGATGGGAGTAGAAAGGAGAAGCCAAGGTGGACAGATCGGGGAGGAAGGACCAGGGAACAGGTGTGGGGCAAGCCTGGGTCTCAGGCTCCCAGGTCCCTGCTGGCCATGAATGTTATCAGCCATGAGTCCATTTTCTTGGCTCCCAACTGAGGTTGTTGGGACCCAGTGACTTCCAGAGGCCCTGCCGATGCTGGAAAGGAAAGAGGACCCATACCCTCTGGACTGGCACACCCCTAAGATGGGCTCCTGTGCTGGGCCAGTTGGGTGTGATGTGTTTGGCCCACATAATGTTTCTCAATATTGGGTTAATGTTTAAAAACTTGGAAATTTCCCTTAAAACTCAGATTTATTGCTTATCTTTGAAAATCTGGAGGTGTGGTCTTTTTTTTTTTTTTTTAAAGATTTTATTTATTTATTTTTAGAAGAGAAGGGAGGGAGAAAGAGCAATGTATGGTTGCCTCTCACATGGCCCTCACTGGGGACCTGGCTTGCAACCCAGGCATGTGCCCCGACTGGGAATCGAACCGGGACCTTTTGGTTCCCAGCCCGCGCTCAATCCACTGAGCTACACCAGCCGGGTTGGAGGTGTGGTCTTAAAGCTGGAGCAGAGGCAAGGCTGCCCCCGACCCTGGGAGTGGGGCAGGTCCTCATCAACCCCGCTTCTCTGGCGGCCGTGCTCTCTGATGTGCCTTCTGGGCTGTGCCAGCGCCAGGACCAGCAACTCAGAAACTAGGCCGACCACAAACGTAACATTGGACTTGACTAGGGACACGGCACACTTTCTCCAACAACTGAGTGTTTGGGAGAGAGAAAAACAGCAGCAGTTGGGTGTGATTTGCTTCTAGGAAGTGAGGACTCTTTTACAGAAGGGTGGCTGCCCAGGTAGTGGGTTCTAAATTGTGACTTGTGTGTTCCCCTCCCAGCTTCTGTTTGTCCCTGTTATCTGGAGAGCTGAGGTGCGGCCCACAGCGCAGGGCGGCTGGGGCCTGGCTGGTAACCTGTAGCGCCTTCCTCTCCAGAGTTGTTCTCTGTCCTGTTCCCTGTGTAAGCCATTTCCACGTGGTACCCGAGAAAGCCCAAATTAGGCATTTTCTCCAATGAGTTTGTTTAGGTCATCACAGAGTGAGGGAAATTGGGGCTGATTTTTCTACCCAGCTGCCATTAGGGTGTGGGAATTGGTGGTAAGTTTAAGAGGCTGGGTTAAGCCTCATGGAGGTGCTCGGGGGCCTACGGGTTCCTTCCCCATGCCCAGCCAGGCCAGGCCCACTTGTGTGGAGCGCCCAACCACCCTGCCCAGGACCTACTCCTCCAGGTGACCCAGGCTGTGGGCTGACACTGGGGGTGGGGCTGGGCTGCTCCAGCCGAGGCTCCTAGAAGCTGTGCAGTTGTGCAGGCCCCGCCCCGCAAGGCCCCTGAGGCCAAACCTGCATTGTGGGGAGGTCCCCACAATTGACATACGCGTTAAGTTTGTGAACTGCTGGCTGATGGCACTCCTAGAAGCCAGCACACCAGACAGACACCATCCAGCCAGCTCCAGGGCCGTACGGAGGGTGGTAGTTGTAAAATGTATGATTTTTATCTTGACAGTGTCCCTTTAAAAAATCAAAGTCGCACCCCGCCTCACTGGCCAGCAAGAAACCTAAAAGGGAAACTGTAAGTGTGTTTGGCCCTGTGGCCACGTCTCTGCCCTTCACCCTGATTATTAAGCCAATGTCAAGTACGGGAAGTCATTTTTACCCCAGGCTGATGCTTTTGATTAATTTAATCTGTCAAATCCACTCTCCCCAGTCCCGACGTCTCTGCCTAGGAAAGGAGTTTTGCGGAACAAGCAAAGCTCAAGGTCTGTCAGCAGAAAGCCAGTCTCTCGGCCCCGCTGCCGGGCAACGTGCCGGCCTCTGGCCGCCCCTGCCCGCCAGCTCTGCTTCCGCCCGCCCGTGGTCCCAGCGCCTCGTTTCCCTTTTTTTCTTGCTGGCAGTGGAACGATGTTGGAGGTGGAACTAACGTGGCTGCTAGATTTTGCAAACAGCACTCTTGCCGCTTGCTTGTCATCCTGCATCCTCTGCTCTCTGCCCGTTGGGTTTTATTTCTTTGGGCCAAGGACTTAATTTTCTTGCATTTTCCCTGCATCTCAGGGAGCAGGCTGGGGCCAGACAGCGCATGGCAGCCGGGCTGGGCCTGTAATAAAGCATAGAGGTGGACGGCACTGGAGTCAAGCTAGAGATAGATAGATAGATGTTTTCCTTTTCTTGGTGGGTGAGGGGGTTCAGAGTAATTATTTACCTTTACATTGAAGGTGGTGGATTTGGAGCAATTGCAGGGCACCACTGGGTCAGGTGACCTGGGGACCTGGGAGGTGCTGAGGGCCAGAGGCCCACCCTGGTCCTCTGCTTCCCCTGTGGTCCCGGCATTGCTTCACCACCTCCCTGAAAGGAAGCCTTCCTTCCAGCCAGTCAGTGGGGGTTTCACACAGGGAATACTTTGGAGCATTTGCCTTCACCTCATCTAATGAGACTGAGGGCAGGTGGCTGCCCTGCCCTGCGGGGGCCCAGCTCTGACGTGCCCCAGCATCGGGGCATCTCCCTTCACCTTTAACCCTGAAGCAGGACTCAGCCTATTGATGCAGTTCACTCCTAGCAAGGGGGAAACAGAGGTTCTGAACCAGGGGGCACGTTAGAATCACCTGGAGCACACAGCACCCCTTGGATGCCCGCCCGCCCCAGGTCACGGGGATCTGAAGTTGGGTCCCATGTCTGTGTTGTTGGGCAGAGCTCCCTGGGGACCAGTCTCCCCCTCCCCACCCTGGTCTAGAACACTTTTGGTTCCCACTGGTGTCTCTCACCTCTGGCATGGCTTCGCTCTCCTCCCACTCCTCTCTGTTACTAACCCTCTCGCCCTCTGGCCCTGCCAGGCAGGAACACAAAGCTGTCCTTCAGGGGCTGTCTGAGGCTCGGGATAGGGCTGGCCCTTCCAGATGCCCTCTCCACCTTCATCCTGGACATCACGTGGGCGTGTGGGTGTCCAAGGTTGTGTGCTGCAGCTGATGGTGAGGGAGCCCTAGGTAGGATATGTGATGCTGCTCTGGAGTTCCTGGCACCCCTCTGAAGGAGGGAGGATTTAAGTCCCTGGAAGGTGGAGCAGGCAGGAGATGGTCAGAGAGCAGGTTCTGGGAAATAGAACATCTCTGGGGCACAAGCCCCAGGCGGTGGGCAGGGAGCCTGGCCAACCTGTCCCTCACCTGCTCTTGTCCCCTCAGAGCTCTGACAGCATCCCGCCGGGCTATGAGCCCATCTCCCTGCTTGAGGCGCTCAACGGCCTTCGAGCCATCTCCCCGGCCCTCCCCTCGGCTCCCCTTTATGAAGAGATCACCTACTCGGGCGTCTCAGACGGCCTGTCCCAGGCCAACTGTCCGCTTGCTGGACTTGATCGGGTCATGGAAAGCAGCCACCAGAAGGGCAAGTCAAGGAGCAGATCCCCCGACAGGTGAGGCCGGTGCCAGGATTCCCTCTGGGGGAGGGTGTCTGGGGACTCCCCCACCTGCTGTGTGGGCTGGGGCAAGGGAGGCGTATGCTAGGAGATAAGCACAAAGCAGGTTTATTTGTAATTTTAAATAATTTTATAACACACTGCGTTTGGTGATTTGCCAGAACGGGTCACAAGACCAGTAGCAGTTTGGGTTCATGGCTAAGGTCGATCACCGCAGAGGCAGCGGGAGAAAAGCACACCTGTGGGGGCCACAGGCGCCAGTGTCCTTCCCTGCCCCGGCCACACAGGAGCAGCAAACCCCAGGAGCATGCACACTCGCAGCCCAGAAGAACCCTTTGAGTTTCAGGGTTTCGGGACTTTCTGGGCGTTGGTCACGTGGGCTCGTCCTGCGGTGTGACCAGTGGTGGCGCTAGAAGCCCAGCCTCGGTGAAACCAGGTGCACACCCTCTGCCTTGTTTATGCCAGGCAAGCAGGACCGTCGTCACTTATATAAGGAACCTTCGAGGGCCACATGCCCAGGCCTGCCAAGGGTCCATCGTGGCTCCCTGGGACAGTTGCTAGGTGCAGGCAGCCAGCCCTGCTGTGCCTCCTCACACACGTGCTGGTTTTTAACTAGAAAAGTACAAAAAAGGCAGAGGGTCTATAAAACCGACTGCGGCCCCTGGGACTTACAGAACCGCCTCAAAGATACATAAAGAAACGTGGGAATCTCTCCTGCTGCTGCCCATGCCCAGCCTCCTGCCCCAGGGGTTACCGCCACACCTCGCTTGTCCTTCTGAAAATAAAAGGGCACGTTTCAGCCTCTGCCAGTGCGCGGGTAGGTAGCCTCTGTGTCTGGCGACTGGTGCCCCTGCTGGCGTTCTGCTGGTGCCCACCCTCCCTCGTGCACCTGCCCCGCAGCGCCAGGCGCCCGTCTGCAAGCTCCCCTTCACGTGATGCTGGCTCTGGTGGGGTTGCCATTTCTCATCCACTTGTCTTTTACTCCCCTCGTCTCTGCCTCCAGCACCCTACGGTCCCCATCATCGCCCATCCATGAAGAGGATGAGGAAAAGCTCTCCCAGAACTCGGACGCCCCTCCCTTGCCGAGCGGGGCCGGGCTAGTGCTGAGCAGCTCCCCAGAGGTGAGGTCCCACCTTGGCCCACCCTCTGGTCCTGCCCACCTGAGATCTGAGTCCCCACTGCTTGCCTGTACACTTCCGAGACCTGTTTCATGGTGTGCCCCAGCCTACCCTGCCACACCCTCATTCAGTGGCCTTGGCCCGGCTGTGACTTCCCTCAGCCCTTAGCTTCCTCATCTGTGCGGTGGGTGCTGGCAAAGGGGCTGTGTGTGAAGTACCCAGTAGACATGCCCCGACCTGGCAGCTGCAGCTCACCCTGCACCCTCTCCTGGCTACCTGCAGCCTGATCCCAGGCGGTCAGCACCAGTCCTGGGTCAGCGCTGTACCTCCAGACTCATTTTCCCTTGTTCTCTAGAGTTTCCTCACGGAGGAGGTCGACGAGAGTTTGTCGCTAAAGCAAGGTAAGTCCTCTCTTTCCGTGAGGTCAGGTCCTGTACGCTCTGCCTAGGCGGGCGGGGGCCCCCAGCGCAGCTCTCCTCGAGGTTTCTCAGCGAGTCATGCTGCCCCCCTGGGAACCGCTCACTGGTTACTGCGCCGTGTCTCAGAGGACAGCCTGCCGCCCAGCATCGGGTAGTGGCAGTCACTTTATGTCCCACTTGGATCATTTTGCACACATCAGCTCTCCATGGTTGTCCTCCTGGACGCCACCCGTCCTGGCCTGGGGCTGCACCCATCCCTTGGGTTGTAGTCCCGCTGGCGCCGGTGGAGACCAGGGCCTCTGTGTGGGCCTCGGGCCTGGCACAGTCGACAGCCAGGGTGTGGGCACAGGGTTCAGCGATGTCTCTGTCTCCCGTGTTGGGGTGAGGGGGCTTGTACCTCTCTTGGTGGGGCGGTTTAGCACGTAAGGGAGTCCGGTCCCAGGTGCCCATCATAACTACCGGGCTCTGAGTCAGGGTGGCCCTGCCTGATCTCACAGTAGTTGTGGGACATAATGAGGGGCTGTCCTCTGCCGCCTGGAGAGAGGCCATGTCTCCACTGCTCTGGTCATTTCTCCCCGGTGTTGGACAGATGAAGAAACAGGCTCAGAGTTGGTGGCGGGGGAGGCCAAGGCCACTTAACTTAGAAGTAACAGAGCCAGGAGGTGGCCCTTGCTGGCTGCGTCCCAAGCCTGCACTTTGATAAAGCCCCCAAAATAACTTGCAGATGCCCCATTGCTGTGACCCCTTCTTGCTGGGGTTCCTGGCCAGCATTGCACTATGGGGACCGTATCCCTCCCAGGAGCAGCACCCCCACCATGGGTGGGGCCTGTTTGCAGGCTGCTGGGCCAGGGTCCTTGGGTGTGGTGTGTGAGTGCCGGATGGAGGGTTTCTCTTCCTGGAAGCCCCGTGCCGTCCTTTGCTGGCTGGCAGGGTGCAGGGCCGCCCCTCCGCCTCTCAGGCCTCGGCTCCCCCACCTCCCCGGGTTGGCTTCGTCTTGCTTGTGCACAGTTGTGTGCGGGGACTGGGCAGCCCTCTGCTGTGCCCTGTCACAGGGACCAGGCCCCTTTCTGCAGGAGAGGCCTCCCCCACAAGGACACCCTTGGCAGCACTGGGAACAGTGCAGGTCCGAGGCTGGGCACTGATGTGTGAGTGGCGCCCCCACACCCAGAGGGCCCCCACTGGAGTGCCCGTGCAGGGCCTGCTGTGGGGTGTGTGGACCCGGCGCTGTTGCCCTGCCTGCCGTCCAGAAAGACGCACGGGACAGTTATATCTGTTACCATTTTATCTTGTTTTTTAAAGTTGGGCATGTAAATTTTTAAGATAAAAATAAAACAAAAGCCCCATGCTAGGGGGTGCAAGAGAAGGAAAGAAGAGGAAGAAGAGGAAACACTGACCTCTGGGGTCCTGGGAGAGCAGAGCGGGAGTCGGAGTGAGGTCTTGGCTGGAGCGGGGCCCCCAGTGGCTGTAGTGCCCTCATGGAGGAGAGATGGGCTTCCGGGGCTCTCAGCCAGAGGGGTGGCCGGGTCCACCCCCGCTTGTGGGTCCCTGAGCTGCTCCCTTCTCTTCAGGGAGCCGTGTGCCCTCCATTGAGAACGTTCTACAGGATGGCAGCCTTGATCCCTGTGGCTGCTGCCAGCCTGGCCCACCTACTGACATCTACCTTCCAGGTAACAGCACTCGGCCTTTGGGCTTCGGGGGCCTGCCAGGCCTGGGGCAGTGCTGTGACTGTCCCCATGGATCTGGGGGCCTACTCTGACTATCGAGAGAGGGGCTGGCCCGTGGGAACCTGATCCCTCTCCCTGGCTCTGAGCCACACTCCTTCCATCAACCCCCAAAGCACAGCCAGGCTCATTTTCCACAGTCACCCCTCCTGCAGCCGCCGGCTCTTGGGGCAGAGCCTGTGCGCAAGGCCCCTTTGCACCCCAGAGCCAGCTTAGCCGCAGGAAGGCAGGAAAGGCCGTGTTTGAGGATACGGCCCTTTTCCCTGTCCGCCTCCTGCTGTTGCTGAATCTTCCTTCTTCCACGGCTCTGGCGCACTTGGGCCTCTGCCCCAGGGAGCTACGGACAAAGCCACCTGCCTGCCTTAGGCTTGACATGGGCCATCAGCTCTCCTCCACTTGCCTGAGGTCCCTGATGAAACCCTGCATCCCAGGCCGGGGTGAGGGAGGGCAGGCTGGGGTGCTAAGCGCCAGTAAGTCTCGAGGTACTTGGGAGTGGTCTCGCTTCTCCTCCCCTTTCCTGAGGGCCTTTTTGGAGACGCCCAGGGCCTTTTGGCCTCAGCTCCTCTGCTCTCGGCTTCTCTGGGCCAAACTCCTCAGCATCAAGTGCCAGGCTCCAAACATGGTGGATGGGAGTTGGGGGCGCTCTCAGGTGCTCATGCCGGCACCTGCTAGGGTGCCACCTGAGGTTCTGGAATCAAGATAAATAGCCACATTGCCACCAGAGAGGCTGTCTCCTGCCACATTCCTGGGGATCCCCTGGAGCCACCATTGCCTGGTCCCTGGTGACCTCGCCCAGGCACTGGGGAGCTCTCATGTGCTTTGGTTTAGAAGGGCCTCTGGCCCCGCCCCCCCAATCTGGAAGAACAGTGACCTGTGCGGACAGGGTTACCAGCTGTGAGGAAGCAGGACAGCTGTTGGTTTCGTGGCACCTATGGGCTTGCCCATAGGGACACCCAGGGGCAAAAGCATACCTTACAGTAATACAGAATTCCAGTAAGTTCTTGCAGAGGACTTCAAGCATTTCATTATGATTCAAATTCTACCCAGCTCCCACCCCCTCAGTTCTTCCGTAGGCTGAATTCCTGTGCATTAGAATTTGGCCCAGAGCGCTGTTTCCCAGGAAGTATAATTTCAACCTATGTCCGTCTTTTGTTTCAGCACGCCAGTTGTGTAGGCATTTCATTTCCAGCTCCCCACCCCCTCAAGGCAGCTTGTCCTGAGCCAGTGCATCTGTTGTGGAGTGTGCGGACTGTCTGAGCCTTTGCTAACCAAGCTTCTGTTTCCTCTGCACAGCCCGGGGGCCCGACTCCTGCTCTGTTGGCATAGAGGAGTAAGCTGGTACGTGACTGTCGTCATACTCATGGTGGGTGGCTCTGAGGGGCATCCTTGGCAGGGGGCTAGAGAGTGTATCCCTTCACCTGCCTCTTCTCCTGCTCCCTCCATGGGGTTTCCTTCCCATTTTCCAGCTTCTTCCACACCCATGTTTCCTGTGGGTCCTAGATTCTAAAGCCGGAGCTCTCCCAATGCCACCGCACCTTTGCCCCAAAGAGGTGGTCCTGGGGGCAGTCTGGTGCTGGCTTCGGGGCCAGGGATTCTTCCTTCAGGACCAGGTGGGCCAGTCAGGCTCTTCCAGCCTTTAGGGTCCCAGGAACCAGAGACCCAGTCCTAGCTGAGACCCTATCATTGCTACTAACCTGTCCCCCACCCACCTCCAGAAACTTCCGGAACACCAGCATACTCTGATCCCAGTCTATGAGGAAATCCTGAGACTAACTCCCAGCCTGACAGGGAGGCGTCCTCTGCCTGTGACCCAGACACTTTACAGAAGGCGGCTCCGAGAGTACCACTGAGAAACAGGCCATGTGTGTTGGGGACCCCTCCCCTCCTTCACATGACATTCATGTTCTGGGAAGTCTGGTGGTAAAGAACCTGGTGCCTTTGGTGGCCTGGGGTTTCCCAGACGTGTGTGGCATGGAACACTTGCAGGACCCCTGGACTGTCCTAGTGGCAGAGCCCTGGCAGCTCCTGCTGGGGGAGGCACCCAGGCTGAGGTCTGGCTTTCCTCCTGGTCACCTGCGCCCAGGCTTTGGTGTCTGTCCACTTTTTTGATATTTCCACACAAACCTCTCGTCTTCCTCGCATAGTGTTCCTGACAGAGCCTGCCCTCTATGGAAACAGGGTCTGGCACTTTTACAGAATAGGTCCTGGCCTCCGCAGTAGCAGATGTTGAGTGCTACAATTTAGATAAATCTTCCAGAAGTAGGAAACACGGGTCAGATCAAGCTACAGAGAAATACATTTCACCTGCAGGCTGTGCAGCCAAGCTGACTTACTGCCCGTAGCCACAGCTGCTAAGGAAACAGTCTGTCTACCCGAGGGTCTGTATCACAGGTGGCCAGAGCAGAGCACTGCTTGGTTTGCTAATTGAAGACATTCGTGGAGCCCACATTCGGGTAGACGGGCAGGTGGCCATTCATTCTGCAGCTCTGAGAAGTGTGCTGGTCCCTCTGCTGCGGCAGCCCCAGTCAGAGCTCCCCACACCAGTGCCCCGGGTGGGGGCCGACGCTGTCCAGAGACAGAGCACCTCAGCACTGGGGAGGCAACTGTGGTAACAACAGGCCCCTGAGCAGGGCAGGCGGGGTTCCTGGGGCTGCTCTGAGCACCGGCTGTGCACCCAGGTCCAGGTCCACTCAGTTCGGCCTGGGGCTGACCAGATCCTAGCCTGATCCAGTTGGGAAGCCCTGTAGACAGGGGCTGCTCAGTTCCCAGGAGCACAGCCCCTGGCGAGGGCAGGAGATCCAGGGGTCAGCAGCCCAGGGCACCCTGTTCTACTGCATGGCTGCAGCTGCTGCTGGTACCCTGACCACTCACCCATGGCTGGAGTCCCCAGCCCTCTCTGTGGCCCACCACAGACATGCATATGCAGTGGAGGGTGCTGGGTGGCTCTGCCCTCCAGGTTTTGTAGTTGGTGGGAACCCAGAGCCTGGTGGGTGAAGGGAGCAGATGAGACGGATGACTTGACCTAGCCTGACCCTCCTCCCTCTGCTCCTGCCTGCAGGATGGTCCACTTCCATGGAGATGCCCCGAAGCCTCCTCACCACTGGCCCCACCTGGCCTTTGCTTGGTGGCCCCAATTGTGACATTGGGACCACTGACCTGACTCCACTCTGAGAGCCTGGCCAGGCTGGCAGCTTGGAGCCCTCAGCTTCCCGGACTTTGCTGAGGGGCTGTCCGGACCCCAGTGCGACTCCTGGCCTCTCCTGTCTGCACACCTGTCACAGCCACAGCTCTGAGGGGTCCTGTGCCCCTTGACTGAAGAGCACAGTGGACTGTCCCCTCTGACACACCCTTTTTTCTGTGGTCTCTGTATTTGTAAATGGTACAAGATGAAGGACAGCGCCTTTCTGTCTCAGGCACTGAGCTTTGGGGTTCTCCCAAATGCCTTGGCAGCTGAGCAGCTGGGGCTGGGGGCTAGCCGCCCACATGTCCCAGATTGGCTTTATCCAGCCCCCCAGCCAGTGGGGGGTTAACACCCTGAGAACTCAGCAAACTGGCAGGAGAGGATTTATTGGTGGGTGAAGTACTGTCTTCACAGGAATTGTTACTGGGGTGCTTGTTGTCGGGGAAGGAAAGGAAGTGGGGTCCAAGTCACAGTCATTGAAGGAAACGGTGCCTGTCCCTACCCCTGTGTGCGTGGCCTGGCTGGCACTACGGCTTTGTGCCCTGTGTTACTTCCCCTTCCCGTTCAGGCCCTTTGGTGTAGGTCTCCCTCCTGTAGCTCGCAGCCTTCCCCACAGCCCTGCCCTCTGGGCCGCCTAGGTTTCTGCACTCCAGCTGGGTCTGGGTCTGGGTCTGGGTCTGCCGCGGGCAGAGTGCAGGTGCACAGCCTGCTGGCAGCGATTGGTCTAGTGGCTCCTCTCCAAGTCCTGCCCCTTCTCAGAGGTGGCTTTGCACACACCCTCAGACCTCCTTCAGGTGGAGGGCCTTACTCGGCCAGACCACCCACCCCAGGAGGGACCCGAGCAACTTCTCTGCTCCCTCTGTGCCATTTAAATGTCACTTTGTGTTCTCTTTAATTTGTTATGTCTGGGACTCCTGTGGTGGGACCTGCTTTGGGCGGGGGGCGGGGGGGGAGGGTTGGCTTCATTTTTTTAAAATGATAAACCACCTGGGCAACAAAAAGGCAGAGGGGGTACCCAGCCCTGGTGCAGCGGGGCACAAGCTGCCTCAGCCAGCAACCTTGGGTGGGTCTGTGCAGCTCCCCACCCTGGGACGGGTTTGCAGAGGAGAACACTTTCTGAGCAGCTGCCTTGGGAAGGATGGTGGTTCTGGTCCTGGGGCGGCCAGCAGCTGTGCACAGAGCATCTGCACAGCTTGGGGCTTTGTCCAGTGGGTCCTCGTTCTCTCTCCGGTTGCGCCTGAGCAGAGCACTGCCTTACGCACAGCTCTCGGCCAAGCTCAGGCCACGTCCCTGGCCGCTAGGCTGTCTAGCTTCCCCTCCCACCCACTGGTGTGCTAATTGATGCACACCAGCACACACACAAGCTGGCCGTCTCCTCTCCCTCATCACCCACCAGCACCCTGGCCTCTCGCCAGTGGTATTGGTGCCAGCACTCTGAAGGACAGGATGCAGACTGCCCTGTCTTGGACTTACACGCGCTATCATTTGATGTATTCTGATGGGCTAGTTTTTGTTCGTTTTTACTGTATATTTATAGTAATAAAATCATGCAGCATTATCTTGTCCACTCCTTTTCCTGTGCATAGCACTGCAGGGCCTCGGCTGTTTCTTGGTCAGGAGGCAGTACGTCTACATCAGTGAGGTCCAACTTGAGGGAGTGAGGGACACCATGTGTGATGCTGCTGGTTACTCTTGTGGCCATTGTGCTGATTCTTGGGTTGGATCGAATGGTCCTTGGGGATTTGGCTCAGTCTTCTGAGCTGGTGGAGAAGAAACCTGGGGCCTCCAGGATTTTGAGAGGCTGCTGCAGTCCCCATCTGAGTTGCTGATTCATCCCACAGATGTTGCCTGAGTACCTACTGTGTGTCAGCAGAAGGCAAGATGGACAAGGTCCACGCTTGTGTTCTAGTCAGTGAGACTGCAAAGTGGATTCTTATCTTCCCAGAGTCGGCAGGTGGTAAGATGGAGTCACGTGGGGGACTTAATGTAACCCATGGTCTGGAAGAGCACCCCAGGCAGCTGGCACAGCAAGTGCCAAGGCATGGAGGCAGGAATGAACCGAGGGTGTCCACTGAGTGGAAAGAAACATGAGTGTCTCAGAGTGTTGGAATTGAGGGTTGTGGTACAGAGACTGCAAGACCTTGTAGGGGCAGAGTTTTCTAAGAATGGGTTTTTTAAGCAAGGAAGTGATTTGCTCTAGATGTCATGTGGAGAATGGATTAGAGGGGCAGGTTTGGCTGCCATGATGTCAGAGCACTGCTTGGCTCGAGTTTCCCTGCCCAGGGAGTGGTTTCCCAGTCGGGAAAAGCTGGTGCCCTCAAATGCACAGGAAGCACTGTTGTACCACCCCTGGCAAGCAGGGCCCCCAGGTCCTTTGCAAACACAGTTCCAAGTTGCCTCCACAGGCCCCTTTAACTCAGACATTCAAGAGTGGAACCAGTGTTCTTGGCTGGCCAGTCCCTGCCCCAAGGAAGGACTGCCACCTTTGGTTGCCCCGGGTCTGGCATGGTCCCAGTGTGGGTAGAAAGGTGCTCAGCTACACTGGCTCGCTCTCCTTCATTCCCCCAAATGGACCCACTTCTTTCATTAATGTCTGGTGTCAGGGAGGGCTTGGGCACAGGGTGCCATTCTTCTGTGCCCCCTGCTCCACACTGGCCCTGGGCTCAGGTCATGCCCTGCAGCCTGGAGATAGGGCCGTCTCTGGATGAGCCCTTCCTCTCACTGACCTCTCCCCTTCAAACAGTTACTTGCTCTGGGACCTGGCCACCTAGTGTCAGCTGTGGCTACCCATCTGAGCCCTGACTGGCAGAGGGCCACAGTGGGGAAGAAAGCCTTCCTCTTTGGTCCTTATTACCCATATCTCCTGACAGCACACCATAGACCAAACATGTGGGTGAGTTTCTGGTGGATTGCATCAACCCTTGCCTGCCCTCTGCCCACTCTGCCCTCACTCACCTCTGCTCAGGGCAGCCTTCCCTGTGCCACAGACCTTGACCTCATTGTATGGCTCTCCCAAGGCTGTGCCCGTGGCACCAATCCTGAGTTTCTTCACTAAGCCTATCCATGCCTGCTTTGTGTAGGCAAATGGAGTTTAGGCCAGCTGGTGGAGTGAGTGGCACCAGGACTCGGGAAACCCAGCGATATATTTCTCAACTTCCTTCTGCACAAACATGGGGTAGTACCTGCGGAAGAAGGCAGGAGGTTTTCTTTCGGGGACACTGGGTAAGAGACAAGGTGGGAATCTGGGATCCTGGCTCTGTTGCCAACTGTGGAGTGCCCTTAGGCAAGTCCTATAAGCCCAGGGTCCTCTTCGGGAAATTGGGGAGACCCTGTTTTCTCCAACAGTACCTAGCATATGGTGCCTGACGTGGAGGATACTTGAGGCGCTGGGCGTGGAAGCTCCCAGCCCCGGACTTGTCACTTTAGCTCTAGCCAACTGGGTGTAGGGAGCCCCAGGGCTTCCCGCCATCTACCCTGTCCGGGACTGAGTGTGGATCCGGATTGTGGGGCAGTTGGAGCTTCACCAGGCCCTTTTTTCGTGCTGTTATCGAGTCAGGCAGGCCAGCAGTGACCTAGATTGGCGTGCTTAGCAGGCTGTGCCCTCCCGTTGCAGAACTCAGCTGAGCCCTTCTGGGGGAGGCAGGAGGCGCCCACGTGCCCAAGGAGGCGCTGGGGAAAGGCATGCGACTGGGTCCCGTCAAGGGCAATATGATTTTAGGGGATCCTGGTGCCCTCATTCAGGCTGACAGTTTGACCTCCGAGTCTCTCACCCTTTCCACCCTGCAGATTGCGTGCGCAACAAGCCCTAAGCCCTAAGTCCTTTTTCTCTGAGGTCGAGCTCGGCTCTGCCCAGCGAGAGTGGTGGGCGCGTTGCATCCTGGTTGCGGTTTTTGAGTGCCACGGGCTGCGCCGCCACTCGGAGTTTGCGGCTATTGGGTGCAGGCTAGATAGCACGCCCTTTGCTCCTCTTAACGAAGCGTCGTGGTGGGCTCTCCTGATGCACGTTAGCGATTGGCGGACAGAGTGACGCTGCCCGTGGATTGGTCAGGTGCGGCGGGGGCGGGCCAGTGCCTTCACTTAAGGGGAGGTACTCGGGACCGTGGGCAGTGCCAAGATGTCGGCCGCAGTGCCAGAGTTGAAGCAGATTAGCCGGGTGGAGGCGATGCGCCTGGGGCCGGGCTGGAGCCACTCTTGCCACGCGATGCTGTACGCCGCCAACCCCGGGCAGCTTTTCGGCCGCATCCCCATGCGCTTCTCGGTGCTGGTGAGGACGCGGGCGGGCGGACGGTGGCCAGGGCGCTGCTCGTACCCGTGCCCGTGACCCGGCGCTCCCTTGCAGATGCAGATGCGCTTCGACGGGCTGCTGGGCTTCCCCGGGGGCTTCGTGGACCGTCGCTTCTGGTCACTGGAGGACGGACTGAACCGGGTGTTGGGCCTGGGCCTGGGCTGCCTGCGCCTCACCGAGGCCGACTACCTGAGCTCACACCTCACGGAAGGGCCGCACCGCGTCGTGGCGCACCTGTATGCGCGGCAGCTAACGCTGGAGCAGCTGCACGCAGTGGAGATTAGCGCGGTGCACTCGCGCGACCACGGCCTGGAGGTGGGGCCGCCGGGGCCCCGCCCCCCACCCCGGGGTTTGGCTCTGGCCCCACGGAAGGCAATGATGGGTAACACGTCCCCCTGAGGTTCCCCTGGCCAAGTTGGGTGAGGTGTCACTGTCTCTGGCATCGGGGTTGGGAAGAGGGACCTGAGGGTGGAAGGCTGGGGCTCCCTCTGGGCTGTGTTCCATCTGCCTTGCTGCCTGCCATTGCCAAGCCTGGGAGTGGGGAGTGGGATTGGTGGAGGGGATGGAGTGGGACTTGCTCAAGGTGGTGGGAAATTCAAGAGCAGAAGGGCACTTGCAAGGCTGGGAATGAAGGAGGTTGAGTTCTCTTAGTGGAGTTGACTCTTGTGATTTGTGGGTGTTATGGTCTGGAAGGGCTGAGAGTGATAAATGGTGTGTTTGGGATTCACCCGCTGGAATGGGGAGCATGCGGTGCAGACGGGGGTGGGGGGAGGGTTTCCTGCCAGCAAACTTGGGGCTGGAACTAGAGGATGTAGAGGGTGGGAAATGCACGAGGCGGCCTTGAAACTTGCTTTGGGAGGAAAGGGCTGCACTGCTCCAAAGAAACTGGCTGGCTTCTGCCTCACCAGACCCTGCCGTGGTCTTCCATTGTCCTTGGCAACCTGGCTTCCCTTTCCCTGGCCTAGGGGTTCACACAGGTCCCTCCTACCAGGGCTGTGCTATTGGTGTGGGGGCCTGGCCCCAACCCTGGCCTCCTTTTTCTGCAGGTGCTGGGGCTTGTGCGAGTCCCACTGTACACCCAGAAGGACCGAGTCGGGGGCTTCCCCAACTTCCTGAGCAACGCCTTCATCAGCACAGCTAAGTACCAGCTCCTCTTTGCCCTCAAGGTGCTCAATATGATGCCCGAGGAGAAGCTGGCTGAGGCTGTGGCTGCTGCCACTGAGAAGCAGAAGAAGGCTCTGGAGAAGCTGCTCCCATCTTCCTCCTGAGGTTGCTCCTGCACTGCCTTCACCCTTCCCTGGCTCTGTGCCCATGGGCTGAGACTGGGCCCCGAAATCCTGCAGGAATGTGTCTTCTAGCGTGTTTCTGTGTGTGTAGCCCTTGCTGACTGCATGGGGCGAGTGGGCATCTCATCATCTCCACTGTCTCGAGCAGTGACACAGCCAGCTGTCACCCCAGGTTGGTCAGTGGGTGGCCTAGGGGTGCTGGGCCTACCTGTCTAGGCTCAGGACATCCTCACCCACTTTGAGGCTTAAACCTGCCTCTCTGAGAGTCTCTCGGGCTGGCAGTGGCCCAGGTACCACCAGATTTTCCAAGTGGGTAGGTGCACACACAGACCAGTGAGGAGTCGGTTCTCATGGAGGATGCCTTTCTCAGTTGACTCGTTCCTTCATACTGCGCCCTCCATGCCAGCCCGGGGGCCCAGCGAAGAGCCAGCTTGGGTAGGATGTTGTACTGTTAATTGTGACTGTTAGCTTTACTTGGTTAGATTTCCCGTTCTGTGTTGTGTAAACTATGGGTAAGGCTTCAGAACCGCCTTACCCCACTGGGACCTGGTCTCCAAAGACAAGTCAGGACCATGGGCCCAGCTGTAAACGGAGTTGTTGAAGGGGCAGTAAGGTGGGTCCCCTGCTGTTCTGTTCTTTGGTCTTGGCTGCAGGCCCAAGACTGGGTACAGGAGGACATCTCCTTCCTTTCCCCACTGCCTGGAGACTTGAGGACAGAGCCAGGTCTAAGAGCACTGGGCACGATTCAGAGCCAAGCTGCCACTGGCTGTCTACCTCCCTGCTTACTGTGGCACTAGCAGCCATGGACCTCTCTGGGCGATGAACTTGATCTGGGGCTTCTCTGCTGAGACTATCCACAAGAGGCTCCTTTTCTGACCCTGGTGGCTCTGGCTGCAGCTGGGCTGAGCCTGCTGTTCTTTACTGTGCTTTGAAAGCTGCCTTTTCTCCATTCCCAATATGGTCTGCAGGCAGCTCCTGGGGATGGTCTGGACATACCCTCCGAGTTTGCAGAATGACAACAGCAGAGCCACCAAGGCAGGAAGGTCGCCACCAGAGGTCTCCTATGGGCCTATGTCTGGTAAAACTCAGCAAAGCTCCCGGACAATTTCCACAGTGCCTGCCCAGCCCGGGCATCTGTTCTACCTTAGAGCCTTGAGGGAGCAGCCACACTGTGGGCAAAGGCACTTCACTCTGTAAATAAAACACCTGGACCTTGCTCTTCTCTTATTTCTGGGGCGTGGGGGGGGGGGGGGCATGCTTGGCTCTGCAGGTAGCTTCTATTGAATCACAGGGGTATGAGCAATAGTGGCCCTAGCTGCAGGGACGATGAGCAGGAGGGGTCACCAAGTCAGTCCCACTAAGAGCACAGTGTCCTCTGTCCTAGCAGAGGAGGCCTGGGCTCCAGCAGGTCACTGGGGCTGGGGGTCTTGGCACGACTTTCCCCTTGTTTTGCTGTCAGCCAGTACTGTATGAAGTGTGACCAGAACTGAGCCCCTCACCAGCTGATCTTAAATTTTATTTTCCAGCAAATGACATATGCTGCCCAGGTGCCCCAGTCGTCACCCATCGGGGCAAACCTGAGTGTGTGCCTGTGGTGCATGGGGACACGCTCTCTCCCCAAGGTCCTGTCTGCTCTGGGCCTTACCACCACATTCTGGACACGGCCCTCATCTTGCCACCATGGAGGCCCTGCTGCCTGGCACGGGCCGCAGCCCGGTCCTGCCTCTGCCAGCTGTTCCTGGGGCCGATCCTCTGGCCTCAGCTGGGGCCTCGGCTGCTACAACTGCCTGCTCACCGCCCTCCTGTTTTCCAGGTGGAAACAGCTTCAGGGTGGATCAGTCACCCAACGTCAGATTCTGAGAAGGGAAACAGAGGACTAAAGTGGGTGTTTGCTCAGGTCCCAGTGGACCCTGCTGTCCCAGACTGGATCCTGGACTGGTCAACACTCACCGTCCCTCAAGCTAAGGTTCCCGCCAGTTTTCCTTCCCATTCAGCACCTGCAGCTTCTCCAGGCCCTGGCTCACTGAGCACAGCACTCGCCCTAAGGATGGGAACAGAGACCGCAAGTCTGGGCAGCAGTGGAAGAAGAAGGGGTACCCTGTGAGGGGGGTCACTAGGAGTAGGTGACCTGGAGGGTCAGTAGGTTATTGTGGGGCTGCCCCAGGGGTCTGAGCTGACCAGGATTTTCCTGTTACTCCGTGTCTGGTCCCTGGGTGGGGGTTAGGGTCATTGGCTGCCCTCCCAGAGACTCACCCATCTCGTGGACTCGGTCCTCCAACGCTTGTGACAGCTCAGGGAGGCTCAGGGCTTGCAGGGAGGCCTGCCAGTCTTTGGAATCTGTGGGGCAGGGCTGGGTGAGTCTGTGGTCTGTGTGCACACAAGCCCGGCCTCTCTGCTGAGCCGCTGTGACCAGGAGACTCCACAACTTTCAGTGCCTGTGTTGACCCCCTTGTTACGTTAAAATGTGTTCTGCTTGCTGACCAAAGCAGTAACTGCTGGTCAGGGCGCAGCCCCAGGAATGAAACCCTCCCATGAGGCTGTGCCCTGGGGTCTGCCAGCCCAGCCCAGACTCAAACTGGAGGCTGAAGAAATCACTCGAGGTCTCGGGAGGTCTCGGACAGAACAGTCAGCCACAGCCCAAAGGCGTTGCCTCCCACCATCAGGAGGGACCAGAAGGAAATGGGCTGGGGAGGGCAGGGACACCCTCACCCTGGAGTCTGGGAGTGTAAACGTGGTAAGTGCTGAGACAGGTAGTAAAACCCAGCCTGAGGAGGCATCTCTGCCCGGTCCTGGGCCAGGACACTGCTCTCCTTACCAGCTGTGGGGAGGGCTGGGCCCAGGGTGGCCCCGAGAGGGAACTCGTCTCGCCTCACTCGGGCTGACAGCTCAGCCTGACAGGCTCTGCAGGACACAAGACCAAGTGCCGGTGAGGGGGGAGGCCTGGCAACTGCGTGCCATGGCCCCAGAGGGCAGGGGAGGGCAGGAGAAGGCAGGGATGACGGACACCCCCACCTCCCCGAGTGAAAGGCAGAACCCTGCCCTGTCCCTGCAGCCCACCTTCCTGGGCTCGGCAAGCACCCCAGGAACCTACCCGCACTGACAAGTTCTCCGGGCAGAGAGCTTGCATTGAGTATGCAGATTTTCAGGGTCCTACTTCTGCCTGGTCTACCCCACAGGAACAACCCAAATGAAATAGGGGAATCGGGGCAGCAGAGAGTGACCTCAGGAAGCCCTGAAAGCAAGTCCCTGGTTGAAGAATCTGGAGGGAACTCGGGGCCAGCTCAGGGGCCTACTCACCGCAGCTGGTCTAGGATGAGAGCAGCATCCTGAGCCAGGGCCCAGGTCTCCTGCAGCTGGGCAAAGATGTCCTTGCGGGTGCCATCCTGCTCCAGGAGGCAGCTCTCCACCACAGCCCGGAGCTCCTGCTCCTGGGACACCTGGCCCTTCATGGCCTCCACCTCTTCACAGCGCTGGAGAGGGAGAGGTGGGAGGTGGGGCTGGCAGGCAGGCAAGTGGGCCAAGGATGCAGGAGACACGAGAATCCAACCCATCCTCTGCCTCTACCTGTCCCTCTCTCCTGGAATGAGATGGCCTTTCTCTACCTCGGAGTCTCTCCTGCTGTGGATCCCTTCCTGTGAGACCCTCTGGTATCCACACCACCTTCTTTTTCTCTGTCCTCACTCCATCTCTTCTCTCCTGTCTAATCTGACCTCCTGCCTAATGTCCCACATCTTTCTGGTCCGCCTTCTTGTGGGTCTGCCTGTGCATCTCCCCTTCAGGGCAGGAGCTGCAGTGCCTTCGGCCTTCGCTGTCCTGTCACCCACTGTGTCCTCTGCAGGAATGTGTCTCCCTCCAGACACCTCTCTTGCATTTCTGCACGCCCCCTCCCCTGCTCTCCCTGCCTACTTTGTGCAGCTGGATGGCAAGCTCCTGCATCTCGGCTTCCAGCCTGTCGGCATAGGCCAGCTCTAGGGCATCACTGGGGGGCCGGGCACTGCTGTGCCAGCGGGCAATGGCAGAAGTCATCTTCCTCTTGGGTCCAAACAATCTGCAGGAGGAATGGTAAAAGGACTGGGATCAGCACTTGCCATGTGCTGGAAACTCCACAGACTATTCTTCCATCAAGATGGTTCCCCTGGGAGAGATCCTAGCCTTGAAGAGGGAGCGTGGCCCCGGGACCCTGCAGCAGAGGACAGAAACAAAGGGTTGTAAGAAGTGATGACCTCACAGGAGGCTGCTCCCCGCCCCCTCCAAGATCTGTACCTGGTCCCCTTCCCAGCTGGGCTGCTGCTTTCATGAAACAGGCAACTCAGCTGGCTGGCTCTAGGCTATGGATGACAGTCTGCCAACTCAGAAAGGACTCAGAAGTGGGCAGGCAGAAAATATCTGGGTGCTCTGAACACATCAGTGTCAGCTGGGCCAGCTTTGGAAGCCACAGGACCCAGGCCATCTGTATCTAGGCCAGGAGCAGGGTAGGAATGGAGAGAGGACAGCAGACTACAGGAAGAAGGCGGACCTCTAGAGAAGGCACCTCTTTCTATCCAAAGTTGGAAAGCTACATCATCAGCGGGTCCAAGAACTTAGGCTGAAACAAGGGGCATGCAGCCACAGATGGCCCCTCTGGACTCACGTGATACCAATTTCCTTTAGGTCACTCTCAGTGAGGGTCAGGAAGATTCGGAGGTCCACATCCTGTTCCTCGAACAGCTGCAGGTACTTCAGACACCCGATCTGTTCCAGTAGTGTGGCAAGGTCCTAGAGGCCAGAACAGGTCAGAGGATGGGCACGGCACAAAGACACGGGGACAAAAAAAAGGCACACGATGCAATGAGGAGCCCATTTTCCCCTGCTTGGTTGCTTTTAAGGTAGAGATCTGAGTCCTGCTGCTCTCCCAAGTTCAGCAGTGGGACAGTGACCTGAATGCAGGCAGAGAGCCCAAGCTGCCCCCTCCTCGCTCTGTGCTCTTAGTCCAGAGAACTTTCCATCTATTTGTGCTTTGGATCTACTGTTGTTCATTTTAGCCTGAAATACACCTTTAGTGTTTCCTGTAGAGCAGGTCTGCTAACAACAGATTCTCTTCATCTTTGTTTACCCGGTGCTGTCTTAATTTCTCCGTCACTCTGAAGAACAATTTTTGCTATACTGGACAATATAGCATTCTTGGTTGAGTTATTTTACTTTCATTATTTTGAGTATGTCATCAAATGTCTTTCTGGCCTCCATGGTTTCTGATAGGAAAGTTAGTTGCTGATCTTACTGATTCCTTTGTGGGTGATGAGTCACTTTTTTCCTTCAGGATTCTCTTGTTTTTTGACAGTTGGATTATTTTATGTCTAGGTGTGGATCTGAGTTAACTACTTAGATTTCATTTAACTTTTTGGATGTGCAGATTCATGATTTTTAAATTAAATTTGGAAGGTTTGGCTATTTTTAAGATTTTTTTTTTTGGACTTCCGGTAAATATACCAGCATAGGCAGACATGGCTCACCTTTTCCCACAACCACGTCACAATTACAACTAATATATAGAACAACCATCACTCAGAACCATCAGAAATCCAGTTGAATGGACATCTGACAACTACAGAATTAAAGAAACCACATCCATCTAGAGTGGTAGGAGGAGTAAAGACAAAGAATGAGCTGGTCCCACACCCAGGTTGGTGGATAAAAATTTGGGAGGGACATCTCAAGAGTGAGGGGTCCCAGCCCCACACCAGGCCCCCAGCCCAGGGTTCCAGTGCCTGGAAGGTTCCTCACAACTTATGGCTACAAAAACCAGCAGGGACTGAGTGAGTGGAAAAAACTTCTGGAGCCCCAAGCAGTTCCTCTTAAAGAATCCACACATGGACTCACCTAGTCAGACTCACAGTGCCCTTTGAGCTCAAGCACCACACTGGGGTGGCAGCTTGAAAGGCCCCACTGGCATCAAGGTGAGCAGAGGCCATTGTCCCTTTTCTAAGCACTACTGCAAGAGAGCGACAGAGCTGGCAGATGGACTCATATCTGAGAGTCTACCAACCTGGCTAACAGTTTGACCTGCCTGGGAGATCCCCAGAGACTCTGCCCCACCCAATTTACGGGCCCACCCAAGCTTGTTTTCCATGTATCAATACCTGGTCTTGGCTTGTCCTGCACAACTTCCTAAATCCTCTCAAACAAGCAACAGCTGGCTTCAGTGAGCCCCAGGCCTGGCACTAGCAGCAACCAGCCTACATTCACAGCTTG
Organism: Micronycteris hirsuta; assembly: GCA_004026765.1. Taxonomy (NCBI): domain Eukaryota; kingdom Metazoa; phylum Chordata; class Mammalia; order Chiroptera; family Phyllostomidae; genus Micronycteris; species Micronycteris hirsuta. The sequence continues at coordinate 68,977 of PVJI01002430.1, forward strand.
GCTTCTCCTGGGAGCACAAGTAGCAGTCATCTCAGATTGCTTTATAGTTCCAGCACTGTGTCCCAGGCAAAAAAACAAAAAAACAAAAAACCAGGCTGGGGCTGACCTTGGCCTGCACCACCTGGGAAAGCCCAGGGCCAGTGCCCCCAGTGGACAGATACAGACCACATTGGAGCACCTCCACCCTGCACCTGCACAGCTGATCCTCCACGGAGGGTGGAGGGTGGAGGTTGGTGGTTAGTGGTCATAGCCAATCTTTGCAGCTGACTGGCCTGGGTAAATCCTTCCCATTGATCTGCCAACAGCGACCAAGGCTGAACTGTAAGAGAAGGGTATACTCAGTCCACATGAAGGATACCCGCGAGTACCCAGCTTGGGTGATAGGGGAGGCTGTGTCACTGGACCCTACAGGACACCTACTACATTAGGCCACACTGCCAAGACAGGGAGTCAAAGCAGCTCTACCTAACACACAGAAACAAATACAGGGAAGCTGCCAAAATGAGAAGACAAAGAAACATGGCCCAAACAAAAGAATATATCAAAACTCTACAAAAAGAACTAAACAAAATGGAGATAAGCAATCTATCAGATGCAGAGTTCTAAACACTGGTTAAAAGGATGCTCAAGGAACTTAGTGAGCACCTCAAAAGCATTAAAAAGACCCAGTCAAAAGCGAAGGATACACTAACTGAAATAAATAACAATTTACAGGGAAACAACTAGTGTGGATGAAGCTGAGAATTAAATCAGAGATTTGGGACATAAGGAAGCAAAAAACAAGCAATCAGAACAGCAAGAAGAAAAAAAGAATCCAAAAAAATGACGATAGTGTAAGGAACCTTTGGGACAACTTCAAGTGTTTCAACATTCACATCATAGAGGTGCCAGAAGGAAAAGAGAGAAAGAATTTGAAAACCTATTTGAAGAAATAATGAAAGAAAACTTACCTAATTTGGTAAAAGAAATAGACACAGGACTTTAAATAGACAGGAAAGTCCAGGAAGCACAGAGAGTTCCACTCCAAGACACATTGTAATCAAAATGCCAAAGGTTAAAGACAAAGAGAATCTTAAAAGCAGCAGGAGGAAAGTAGCTAGTTACCTAGAGGGAAGTCCCCATAAGATTGTCAGCTGATTTCTCAAAAGAAACTTTGAAGGCCAGAAGAGATTGGCAAGAAACATTCAAAATCATGAAAAGCAGGGACCTACAGCCACGATTGCTCTACCCAGCAAAGCTACCATTAGAATCAAAGGGCAGATAAAGAGCTTCCTGCACAAGAAAAAACTAAAGTTCATCATCACCAAACCATTTTTATATGAAATTTTTTAAAAAAGATTTTATTTATTTTTAGAGAGGAAAAGGTAGGGAGAGAGGGAGAAAAACATCAATGTGTGGTTGCCTCTTGAGTGCCCCTCTACTGGGGACCTGGCCTGCAAACCTGGCATGTGCCCTGACTGGGAATCAATCCAGCGACTGGTTCACAGGCTGGTACTCAATCCACTGAGCCACACCAGCCATGGCTATATGAAATGTTAAAGGGAGTTATTTAAGAAAAAGAAGATGATCAAAACTATGAACAATAAAATGCCAAAAATACATATCTATCAACAATCTAACCTAAAAAACAAACTAAGCAAACAAGAACAACAGAGACAGAATCATGGATACGGAGAGTGTATTGATGGTTGCCAGATGGGAAGGGGGTGTGGGGGAATGGGTGAAGAGGTGAGGGGATTAAGAAGTACAAATAAGTAGTTACAGGACAGCCACAGGGACGTGAAGTACAGTATAGGAAATGGAGTAGCCAAGAATTTATATGCATGATCCATGGACATGAACAATGATGTGGGGATTGCCTGGGGGATTGGGGAGTGCTGAGTGGAGGGGGCAAAGGGAGAAAAATCATGACAACCGTAATAGCATAGTCAATAAAATATAATTAAAAAAACAAAACAAAACATTTTTTCTGCTTTCCTCTCCCTCTTCTTCTGGACTATGTGCATGTTGGTATGCTCAATGGTGTTGCACAGGTTGCTGTTTATGTTTCTTCATTTCAATCTTCTGATTCTCAAGTTTATCTCAATTGATCCATCAGGTTTTCTGATTCTTTCTTCTGCATGCTCAAATGTGCTCTTGAGCCCCTCTAGTGAGAATTTCATTTCAGTTTTTATGTTAACTTTTCAACTCCAGAATTTCTATTTGGTTCATTTTATTTCTATCACTTTCTTGATGTTCTCTATTTAGATGTGGTTTCCTTTAGCTCTTGGAACATATTTTTAAAACCTTGTTTAAAGTCTTTGTCTATGACGGGGTGGTGAACACACAATACAATATACAGCTGATGTATTATAAAATTGTACACCTGAAACCTATATAAACTTTATTAACCAATGTCACCCCAATACATTCAATAAATAAATTTTAAAAATTGAAAAAAGGTCTGTCTAATAAGCCCACTGTCTAGGCTTCCTCAGGGGTAGCTTCTACTATTGTTGCCTTTTCTTACCATGTATGAGGCACATTTTCTTGTTCTTTGCCTATCATTTTTTTTGTTGAAAACTGGACATTTTAATGCAGCAACTCTGGAGATCCAATTCTCCCCCCTCTCCAGGAGTTCTTGTCTGTATTCTTTCTAGTCTGTGGCCACTGAAGTCGCTACTCAGTTAGCTTAGTGGTCGGACAGAGATTTCTTAAACACTGGAGCCCATTTCCCAGTCTTTGCCAAATAGCTTTGTATGCTTGTTGGGCACCCCTTCAACACTCAGCCGGCCAAATGACACCTCCGTCCTGACCTTTGCTTCCTGCTTGCTCAAAGCGTCAAGATCACTGGAGGTATTCTCAGGTCTTTCCTGACCAGACGCACAGCCTTGAGCATGTATGTGGCCTCTCAGACTCCCAGGAATAAGTCAGAGCTTTTCAAAGTTCCTATGGACATTTCCTTACCCAGTTTTTCCTTTTAAGCTTTGTGGTTAATCTTCATAGTCCAACTGTTATCCAACACCTCAGATAGCTTTGAAGTTAGAACATTTCCCTGTGATTACTTTCGACACACGTCCTCCAAGGAGAAGACTTCTGGCGTTGAGCACAAAAGCTCTGAGTCAAGTCAAACACGGCCTTGTAAGCATGTCTTCCATGGAACCATCAGACAGGTCTAGTGATGCAAATTCTTTGAGACCGAACCTTTGAAAGCACTCCAGCTCTGCTCTCCCGCCTCGAGTGACGGTCACAGCTACCCTAGTATTTAAGGGCTCAAGAGGTGCAGCTGCTTGTGGAACCTGGGAGTACAGGCCCTGGAGATAGCTCCCAGCGATGGAGGGGGGTTGGGGGTCGGGAGAGGGGACTGCAAGGAGAAGCCAACAAAATCATAGGCTTCTAGTGAACAGCAGAGCTGTACTTGAACAAATAAACGGCAAGTGCGCACCTCTCTGTCTTTCATCTTTGTACCATATATGCGCAAAGAGGGCAAGAGAACTCAACAAAGGCACATTAGACCGTTGAGCTGCTATGCCATGCCTGTAATCCCTAAGAAACTGCTTAGCCAGAGTGACCCTTACAGAGGAAGGCAGAAACAGCAATTTTTTTTCTTTTTTAAAAAAATATTATTTATTGATTAAAGAGAGAGAGAGAAATATCCATTTTTGCTCTACTTATTTATGCATTCATTGCTTGATTCTGGTATGTGCCTGACCGGGGATCAAACCTGCAACCCTGGGGTATCGCCACGATGCTCTAACCAGCTGAGCCGCCCGGCCAGGGCCAGGCACAGCAATGTTCATGAAGTGCATACCATGTGCCACTTTGTCTCTGCTTGACCTACATCTTGTCACTGACTCCTGAAAGCAGCTTTATGACATCGGTCCTGTTTTTTTCCTCCCCAGGCTCAGGGAGGCTGAGTCAAGTATGGAAACGAGTATGGTAACCAAAGGCAGAGACAGATCCCTCCTGTGGGAAGGGACAGACACAAACTCTTCAACTGGCGCCTCCAAACCTTAGGAATCTCTCAGCCCAAAAAGCTTTACAGGTCATTTGGGGAAGAGCCACCACCACTCTCTTCTCTGAACAGTGCCTAGCCCGTCATAAGTACCCAATAAAGCCTCACAAATCACAAAAAGCACAATCTTGCTAACAGTGTAACCACCAGTTTCACAAATGATCTTACCTGGGGTCCTGAATAGGGAAACCTCTCAGTCTGAGGGACAGATCCTGGTGCACAGGCTGCCCCGGAAGTCCCTGTGCTGGGAGGCCACTGGTTGTCACTGTTGCTGTGGCGATTCTTGGTCTTCATATAACTTTTCGTTTGTTTGCGAACCGAGCTTTTATGTGCATTATCTGAATCCTATGGCAAGAGGTGTATGTTTAAGGTTAACACTGAAAGACTAACCATCAGGGAAATACAAATTAAAACCACAACGAAGTATCATGCCACACCTGTCAGAACAACTATCATCAATACACAGCAAGTGTGGGTGCGGATATGGAGAAAAGGGAGCCCTTGTGCTCTGTTGGGGGGACTGTAAAATAAATTGGTGCAGCCACCATGGAAAACAGTATGGAGATTCCTAAAAAATTGAAAAATAGCGCTGCCCTATGATCTAACAATTACACGTTCTGAGTATTTATATGAAGAAAACAAAAACTAACTTGAAAAGATATATGCACCCCACTGTCACTGCAGCATTGCTAAAATAGCCGATACACAGAAGCAACCTAGGTGTCCAACAGATAAATAGGACGTGGTACCTACATACAATGAAATATTATTCTTATTCAGCAATAAATAAGATTGAAATCTCGCTAAATGCAACAACATGGATGGACCTAGAGGGTATTACTCTAAGTGAAATAAATCAGAGAAAGGCATACCAATATGATTTCATTTACATATGAATTCCCAAAAAAACAAAACAGAAAGAAACCTACAGATACAGAGAACAAGCTGACAACTACCAAAGGGGACGTGGGGGGGGGGGATGGGAATAATGTGTAGAGGAAGAGTACATGAGCTTTGGGGTCAGCCAGAACTGGTTTTATGTTCCAGCTCTGTTACTAATTAGTTGTGAAACCTTGGACAAATTCCCTACAGAAAAATAAAACCGAAAAACAAACATCCACAACAGAACTGCCCCCAAAATAAAGTAACACAGGCCTGGCCGGTATGGCTCAGGTGGTTGGAGCATCGTCCTGAGAACTGAAAGGCTGCAGGTTCAATCCCTGGTCAGGGCACATGTCTGGGTTGCAGATTTGATCACTGCTCAGGGGCGCAAATGGGAGGCAACCAATCAATGTTTCTCTTCCTCTCTCTTTCCCTCTTCCTCTCTCTCCAAATCAAGAGATTGAAAAAGTTCTTGTGTGAGGATAAAAATAAACACTGAAGGTCTTATAGCTGACATGGCTGCATCCAAACTGCTCTCTGTCCTCCATCTGTGCCACTCAGCTTCTACTCTCAATCTGTGCTGCTTTCCTTAAAGAGTGGGTAAGGTCTGAAACTCCCCCCACCTGCCACATAGAGGCTACCACCAAGGTCACCTAAACCCAGGTGGTTCTCTGGAGGGTGCCCCTGGACCCTGCATGTCCTAGCCAGCACAGACATGCATGTCCTTGTTATGAGACTTGCCCATCTCAAATGAACTGTTAACATCCCCCATGACACCAAGAAAGGGGAGGGGGATGAGAGGTAAGAAATAAGGGGAAGGCTTACCTCATTGCTCTCCAAAGAGGCCTCACTGCTGACTCCCGGGGCCCTTGCCAAGCCCTCGCTGCTGCTGCTGCTCCTCACGGCCCCAAGGTGGGCACAAAAGGTCTGCTCTTCTGACAATGGTGAAGACAAGGACAGCTGACTACAGGTCTCGCTTACAGTGCCTCCCCAGAGCCAGAGCTGTTGCATCAACTCCTTAGATAGTTTGCTGTGTCCTGTTTCATGCTGGCTGCCTGGCCTGCGCCCTCCCCTCTACACATATGGGCAGGGGTTTTTGTCTGTCCTGTTCTGGCAAATCCAAGCATTTAGAACAATGCCTGGCACACAGGGCACTCAGTAAATAGCTGCTGAATGAATGATACATGTACTCTAACAAGGCATTTACCTGAGTGCTCACCAATCAAGAAGGTAAACCTCTCCCAGATCCTGCATGGAGATACTGGCTGGAAGCTTCTTCCCTGCCATGGCCATGCCAGATTCTTTGACTCTCCTCAAAAGAGCCAGTGCCTTCCATGTCTTTCATTCTCTTGTTCTCTACTGGATAGACTCATCACAGCGCCCAAGCCCCAGCAGCATGGGTGGGGGCAGGCACGCAGGAACCCTAAACCTGACAAAGCCCCCAGCCTGGCGGTGCAGGGTAGTGTGGGGCGGGGGTGGCACACGTACCCCGGCTGCTGCTGCTGCTGCTCTCCACATCCCGATCGTTGATGGGGGAGGTGACATCCCTGTAGCAGAGACCCTCCCCTACCAGGAGGTTCTCATCACTGCTGTTGAAGGTGACATAGCCCTGTGGAGGCACCTGCTCTGTGAACAGAATGGGGCACATAAACCCACAAGAATACAAGGGGAAGACAAGCCCTGATCAGTATAGCTCAGGTGGTTGGGTGTCGTCCCACAAAGCAAAAGGTCACTGGTTCAGCACATGCCTGGCTTGTGGGCAAGTCTCTGGTCAGGCGTGTGGGAAAGGCAACCTACTGATGTTTTTCTCTCACATCGATGTTTCTCTCCCTCTCTCTCCCTCCCTTTCCCTTTCCCCCTCTCTCTGAGAATAAATAAATATTTATTTAAAAAAAGGGAAGACAAATTCCTCCTTCCAAATGTGACCACCTCCTCAGAGGAACCTTGATGTGAAGAAAGACCCAGGATGTAGGCAGGCCAGAAGGAAGTCTGTATCTCCCTGGCCATTATCTCATCCACTCACCATGGTAACCTGGACACACTGTTATATGTAGTTTGCAGGTGAGGAGACAGGCTCTGAGGGGTGAAGAGACCAATCTTGTATCCCACAGCAAGTGCGCGGTGGAGTCAAAGCACTGGTCAAGTCTGGTGCCCTCTCCCACCCCATGCTCTCTTTTCCAAATGCAAAGAGTAGCCCTGGCTGGTGTGGCTCAGTGGACTGAGTGCTGGCCCACGAACCAAAGGGTTGCTGGTTCAATTCCCAGTCAGGGCACATGCCTGGGTTGCGGGCTGGGTCCCCAGTTGGGGGTGCACGAGAGGCAACCACACATTGATGTTTCTCTCTCTTTCTCCCTCCTTTCCCTCTAAAAATAAATTAAAAAAAAATCTTAACAACAAAAAAAAGACTAGAAAATGGTAAGCTGTGTTTTCGATCTCCTGAGCTCAAGAAAAACTATACTACTAGGTGTCCCTTTTAGCTGGGAATATCTAATCTCACACACCAGCCTTTATGGTCCCTGTGACTTTTCAACACAGGCAATTAAGGGTTTCCTCTTCAGGTCAGTCAACTCCACCTGAAAGGAGGTGTGGCTGAGCAGGAAGGTTGGAGGCCCTGGGCTAAAAATTAACTATAATAATACCAAATTGCACAACCTTTGAAAGTATCCGCCTGCAAGAAAACAAGGAGAAAATGCAGAGCACAAACCAGAGAGTTCCATTCTAATTCCCCTGCCCTTTCCTTACAGAAAGTACATTTATTTGCATAAAACAGGCCGATAGAGCCATGACTAACTTATTTTCTTCTTAATACCTTTCTGTAGTTATTGAGGCTTTTTACAATCTGCATATTTACCATTCAAAATTTTTTTTTGCAATTGTTGGCAAAGAACATGTAGACCTGTAGAAAATTTAAATATCACAAGGTACAAGAAGGGAAAACAAAACTCTCCTGAAATGCCACAACCAAGAGTCAACTATATCATTATTTTGGTGAACATGCTTCCAGCCTTCTCTGTGGGTGCATATTAAAAAACTGTGTACAAATGAGCTACGGCCATGGACTATTTGGGAACCTGAAAGAATTCCATTAAAAAAATGATCTGTGGGATGGCTACACAGATTAACTGCACTCTGCCTCCAGCGTAAGTCCTATGCCTCGACCATATCTCAGGGTGGGACAGGCAGCATGGACCCCTAAAAAAAGAACAGACTGCCACTCGAAACTAAGACAACTCAGCCAAACATCCCAGAGCCCTGTGTTTACAAGCACATCAGACAGGAAGGGTCTGAGCCATGGCCTCACCCAGCAGCAGGAGCTTGACCGCTGCTAGGGGCGGGCCTGACTCCCCAGTGGCTCAGTCAGCCCATCCCACCGAGGACAACAGAATTTGGGCCCCAGCTTCCCAATCCAGACTCCTTCCAAGGTTCTTAGAAGGAAATTAAGTTATTCACACTCTTGACTGAAATATGATCTCCTCTGACTAAGGAAAGCTGGTTTCTTCCAAGCCCAGGCTTCAGAGGAATGTTTGTTCATGACAGGGGCCTATCTACCCAGCTCGCTAGACCAGCACCTTGGCCTCGCCCTGCTGGGTGACAGGCATCAGGGGATGATGTAACTTGTGTGCAAGTCTTATCACTTGGTCAGGCTAGAGCAAGAGCATGAGCATCAAACCCAACTTGCACCCTGCTCAGGTGGCTCAGCTGGTTGGAGCATCATCCCATATGCCAAAATGTAGGAGGTTCAATTCCCAGTCAGGGCGCATACCTAAATTGAGGGTTCGATCCCTGGTTGGGGCAAGTACGGGAGGCAACCAATCAATGTTTCTTTCTCACATGGATTATTTCTAAGCCCCCGCCCCCTCTCTAAAGTCAATAAACATAGCCTCTGGTGAAGATAAAAAAAAAAAAAAAAAAAAAAAAAGAACAACTTGTCCCAAGGACAACTGGCACCTCCCTCACACCCCAAAAACACTATATTCAATATTCAGGAGCTGACAATTTGCGAATCAACTCAGGAGACCTGGAAACTTGGGTCTAGGATCCTAGCCCACCAAGAGCACCATGCAACAATTTTCAGAAGGATCTCAGCAGCAAACCCATCACCTGGAGAAAAGAGCAAGAGCGGAGTCATGCCTTGGCCTGGCCCAGAGCATATCCATCTCCAGCTGAAAAATGCGTTAAGTATCATGCTCAGGTGCTGTGGCCAGAGACAGGAAGTCGGGCTCAAACTGTTCCTGCACTAGCTGACTCACTATGTGAGGAGTGAAATCTGAGCCTAGCTACGTTCTGCTGCTGTTATTTATAATTTTAACCAATGAAAAGACAAATCAAAGGATGAACACAAATCCAAGATCTAGCCACTGCCTAATATATTTCCATCACTGTCATCAATTTTGAGTTTTTGAGCTGCTGCTCCTACCCAGCGGCCCACGTTTCAGGCCTGAGAGGTGTTCCTTCTCACCCTGACAGAATCCTTGAAAGCACTATCAAAAAGCCATCAGGAAATGTGGAATGCTCACCATAGCAAGAAGGCTGGGTCTTGCCTCCAAGTCCAATAGCTGTGATCCTGGCCAAGGCCCGAGGCCCCTCATGGATGCTGAGGCCTTTCTTCCGACAGGGTCTCTGTCTCTGAGGAACAGGGCAGGATTCATCTGAAGAGCTCAGATCTTCATATTTTTCTGTGGGTCAAACACAAAAAAGGAGACAATTTGTCCAGTGATAAACCAGTTTACTAATCCTCATAGTAAACTGGAAAAAAAATCATTCATAATTGGTTTTCTTAAATTATGAACAAAAATACGTTTCCTAGGACTCCACTTGTAAGAAATGCCGTAATGGGATTTCTGGTCAAAATGGTAGACTAGAACACTGAATGTCAACTATAATTGAAAAAAATTTTTTTTAAAAATTTTGAAATAGAGCTTTTTAAAAAGATGCCATAATGGGCCAGTCCACTGCTCAGATGGGCTATGGCACAGGTGGCAAACACCAGGCCCTCGGGTCGAATCTGGCCCTTCACCTTGTTTTATCTGGCCCGGCACCTTGTTTCTACCCAGTGGCAGTGCCAAGCTCCTTGCCCCTTAGTTAAGGTTTAGTTACATTTATACAATCCTAAAATTACACTCGGCCCCTTCAAGGCAACCGTGAGGCTGATGTGGCCCCCACTGAAAGTGAGTTTGACATCCCTGGGCTTTGGGAACATCTGGAGGAACAGCAAGCTTCTTAAGTATGAGCTGAACTGAAAAATTCTGTCATAATGGGGGAGTCTAAATTCTTACTTTTTAAAAAGAGTTTATTTATTTATTTTTAGAGAGGGGGAGGGAGGGAGGAAGAGAGAGAGAGAGAAACATCAATGTGTGGATGTCTCTCACATGACCCCTAGTGGGGACCTGGCCCACAACCCAGGCATGTGCCCTGACTGGGAATTGAACTGGCGACCCTTTGGTTTGCAGCCCACATTCAATCTACTGAGCCACATTCAACATTCAATCTGCCAGCCAGGGCTACTTCCTTTTTTTTTTTTTTTAAGATTTAATTAATTTATTTTTTAGAGAGAGGGGAAGAAAGAGAGGGAGAGATGCTTCAATGTGCTGTTGCCTCTCATGTGCCCCCCCACTGGGGTCCTGGCCTATGCTCTGACTGGGAATTGGATCTGTAACCCTTTGGTTCACAGGCCGGTACCCAATCTACTGAGCCACACCAGCCAGGGCTAAATTCTTATTTCTTATTCTTCTAATTTTCTGGGTTTGAAGAATTTTTTTATAGTAAGTATGTATTATGTTTACAATTGGGAATAAATTTTGTTCTAACTTGAAGAGACAAAATCCATTCATAAACATATGGCAGCATCACTCATGACTTCTTAGCACATTTATACTCTAGACCTGAACAACTTCCTGGGAAACAAGTGCCACACGAGGCCTCTGTGCAATGTTTAGGGAACACTTCAAATCACCACCCATCTGAGCTTAAATGCTCAGCATGCCCCACCACCATTACTGTTTTATTGCTTTTCATAGTTTCCTGTATTTTGTCATACCTTGAAGGCAAAATTCACGGATACATTTATATCAGGCTCTTATATGACACGATCTCACTTCGGAGTTGGTAAACTGGGGCTGAGGCATGGAAAAGTCCCCCCTTACCACTGCACACCATACGAGCTAGTGTTTATTACAAAACAGTCCTGAGGCAGAAAGGGAGCTGGGCAAAACCAGACCCTGGAAAGGGAGCAGGCTCACTCAGATATGAATTGAGAGCACAACTCTTAGCAACTGCCTGGCAAGTCAGGCAGTTACTGACCCAGGTTCCAAACATGGGCCAGTGACTCAAGTGGACCACTCCCTCCTTTCCCTATTCAACTCACTCCCACCTGCTCTAGGATCTATGTCACCAGGAGGAGACCAAGGTCCTGTCCAAGCAGAAGATGTAGTCATAAAAAATAAACAAGGGAAAGGGAACCAAGGAAAAGGCAGTGCTCCATGAATCTGACCTTTCTAACATGTTCTCTCACATCTGCACAAAGCAGGAACCACAGAGAGAATCTCACAAATCCCACACCTTCAACACAACCTAGACCGTAGAGAGCACCGCAAACTTCAAAGATTCTGCTTCTGTGAGGAATAGACAAATGCCCCTGTCCAGCAAAGAAATATCCAAGTCGCTCATCTCTATCTATTCTCTGTGGGGAACAAAGCAGGTCTAGGAAAAACCACACAGAGGACAGACAAGGCAAAAGAAGCGTCAATGTCATTCCCAGAAAGATGAAGTCCACTCTATGGAAAAAACACTGAAAAAAAACAAAAACAAAAACAAAAACGCTGGTGGAGCAGAGTACTGTCACAGGGAAGTGACTTAGGAATGCACATGGGACCGAGAGAACAATCAGAGGAGTAGCAGTCCTTCTGGGGAGAGACGCCTTCTGGAAATAGGGCAGTAAAGGGAAAAAGCGAGCAGGGGCAGGTCAGGACCTAGCAAGACAAAATTTTATCAGAGGACACACAATGCTTGGCCTAACTACATCCCACTCCATAAAAAACAGAAAGGCCACCTAGTGAAGAGACTGCCCCTGGACACTGGGGAGGAGGGAGCTCCTGGGCCGGAATGCACACAATGGTCAGACCACCACGCCCCGTCTGTGAAATGCAGGAGCACGGTGATCTCCACCTGCACACAAACACGACCAGGAGCACACAGCCGCGGCCGGGAGCACTCAGACGCGGCCGGGAGCACACAAAAACGGGAGTCAAATGCTCAGCAAGTGAAAACATTCCCTTTCTCCAAAACACAACCAATGAGGAAGCAGAAAAAACCATGACACGACAGTGAACGCCAACTCCTTCAATAGCATCTGAGGACAGGAGAAAGCACCCTGAATCAGAAATTCAAAACAGGACAAAAAGACACAGACACTCGCACGGAACAGTGAGAAAACTGACTGAATTTAGGAAAAAATAGGAAAAAAAGAGTCAAAATTTAAAAATAAAAACTATATTACCGGGTGCCCAAACAACAAATATGAAATGGAAACTGAACCAGAAGCATTGAAGAAAATTACAAAAACCATGAAAGAACGAAAGAGATAGAGAAAGAAGTAACCATTGAAATAACCATTGAAACAGAAGAAACTTTTAAAAGCAGGAGAAAAAAAAAAACTATTTTCAGACCTCTATGTAAATCCAGGATGAAATTATTTCCTAGGAAAATACAGTTTACCAAAATTGACCCCAGTGAAATCATAACGCTTAAGCACACCAATTTCTATAGAAGAAACAAAAAAACCCATCAAGGAACCACCCACAAAAAGGACCAGGCCCAGATGGTTTTGCAGGAGAACGCTACAAAATCTTCCAAGGCCATGGGGCACCAATGCTGCAAAAATTGTTCTAGAGCACAAAAAAGGAAGGAAAGCTTCCAGATTCTTTTTATGAAGCAAGTATAATATTGACACCTATACCTGACAAAGACAGAACAACAGAAGAAAATCACAGACCAATATTAATTATGAATGGCCATATAAAACACTAAATAAAACATTAGCAAACAGAATCTAACACAGCATTAAGAAAATAATAAACCAAGTGGGATTTATGCCAAGAAGGTAAAGTTGGTCATTATTAGAAAGTTCATTAATATATGTTAATATATCTAAGGAGAAAATTCACAAACATTTCCATAGATGTTGAAAAAGGCTTTGACAAAAGTCAACACTTATTCCTGTAGAAAACACTCAAGAATATAGGAAATGATAGATACTTTCTTATTTTTTGATCATTGGTCTTAGGGAGAAAGGAAGGGAGAGAAAGAGAGAAAAAATCATCATTTTGCTGTTCCACCCATTTATGCATTCACTGGTTGATTTGCATATGTGCCCTAACCCAGGATCGAACCTGTAATCCTGGCATATTGGGATGACGCTCTAACCAACTGAGCTACCCAGCCAGGGCAACAGATACTTTCTTAACATCATAAAACATATGTATACCTTACTCTTAAGTCAGTATCTTAATTAATGTGGCATTTCAACTAAGGTCAGGACCCAGTGAATGTCCACTGTCTCCACTATATTCAGCATTGTACTAGAAGTATTAGCCAATGAAACTAAAGAAATCAGAGGAATAAAAATCAGGAAGAAGTAGTAAATCTAACTCTATTTGCAGATTATATGAGAGTATACCTGGAAAACCCTAGAGAATCAATAAATAAAACTAACTCAAACAATGAAAGAACTGAGTAAGGCAGAAGAATACAAAATTGGTATACGTGCCCTGACTGATGTGGCTCTGCTGGTTGGGCATCGTCCTGCAAAGCATAAGGTCGCTGGTTCAGTTCCCAGTCAGGGCACATGCCTGGGTGGCAGGTTTGGTCCTGATCAGAGTGCATACGAGAGGCAACCAACTGATGTTTCTCTCCTTTATTTTCTCCCTCCCTTCCGCTCTAAAAAATAAATAAATCTTTTAAAAATTGGTATACAGACATCAATAGCTTTCATATTCACAGACAATAAATAAGCAGTTAGAGGATATGATGGTAGTGAAACCCCTTTTATAACAGCAACAAAGAAAATCAAACACTCAGAAATACACTTAGATTATATGCAAAATGAATATTAGAAAAAATTTCAAACTCTCCTGTAAAGACACAAAAGTATACTTGAACAAAAGCATACTCCTTTTGTTAGATGGAATGACTCAACAACATAAAGGGGTAGTTAATTTATAAATCTGCCACAACCTCAATATCAAAATGCTGTTTTTAAGGAGCTAGACAAGTTGATGTTCAAGTTCACACACACACAAAAAGCTATCACTATATCACTAGGAATGCAATGAAAAAGGAAAGCTACAAGGGAGACCAGCACTACTAGATAGTAAAACATATTACAAAAAGCCTCTATAATTAAAGCAGTATGGCTCTGGTGTGTGAATAGACAGACAGACGAAGAACAGAATAAATAGTCCATAGCACAAATGGAAATTTTGTGTGACAAAGACAGCTTTTCAGATCACTAGGCCAAAGCTAGACTTTTAAACAAATGATGCTAGGACAACTGGATAGCCATTTGAAAAAAACATACCTTACACCATACAAGAAAATAAAGTGTAAATGGGTCAGGGATCTCAATGGAAAAAATGAAACCATGTCAGTACTAGAAGAAAACATGGGTGAATTCTTTATTTTTTTTAATTAAAAAATTTTTTTAATCCTTACCCAAGGATATATTTTTTTAAACTGATTTGAGAGAGAGAGAGAGAGAGAGAGAGAAAGAAACATCAATCAGTTGCCTCTTGTACACGCCCTGACCAGGGATCGAACCCACAACCTAGGTATATCCCCTGACCAGGAATTGAACCCACAACCTTTTGGTGTATGGGACAACTCTCCAACCAACTGAGCCACCCAGCCAGGGCAACAGGTGAAATCTTGTATAAACTGGGCACAGGGAAAGATTTTTTGTGACCCAAAATCCAAAGGAAATAAAAAAGATTGATGATTTACTACATAAAATTAAAACATCCTGCATAGCAACAAACACCATAAAAGTCAAGAAACAAAAACCAGAAGCTAAAAAAACAAAACAAAAAACCCAGAAGCCAGACCCTTTATGAGGCTGCCCTCCTACCTCTGGGTGGGTGCCACATACCCACGTCCTGTGTACCCAAATTCAGCCTGGCAGGTGCCACTCTGCAGCCTAACTAACTAGTCCTCTCCCATCAGACAAGCAGGCCTCAACTTTGACTGCACAATGGATTCACCAGGGGAGATACAGGTCTGGCAAGGCTGCAGGAGCCAAATCTCTCAAAGCAGGTGAGAACAAGGGGCGGGATTCCAGCAGAGGGTGAAGCCGCAGATGGGTACCTGGGCTCCGATAGAGGCTCTTGGGCAAAGAAAGTGAGTGAGCATCTATCAACCCCACTATCTTCATGTGTCCATACTGCTTGGCCAGCATTCGGGCTGTGGCTCCACTGTGGTCTCTCGTGTCCACTTTGACTCCCTGTGAAAGTTAGTAAAAGAACAAGAGTTAAGAATCTCCCCTACAAAGCACCCTCACTTCTGGGGCTATGGACCCAGGACAAGAGGTGCAATGGCTATCACCACCTTGGAAAAGTTTACACCCAAGGCCCTGTAAAACTTCACAACTTTGGGAGAAAAGGCAAAAATCTGTGCGGTCTCTCATTCTCAATGCTAAAAGTTGGGGTATGGGGAGGTGCTTGTCGGCTCAAACACAAGGCAGTAATCCAGCCATCCCATAGCTGAGGCAGTTCTCCAAGTTCAGTGCATTGGCTTTCAGCTGCTCTGGGCAGGCAGATACTTCAAGGAGAGAGGTGGTCAGGTGCTGCTCCAGGTGCAGACGACAACTCAGGCTGCTGTCCGTTGAGAGCCCGCCTACACCCTTGGCACCCAGGCATGCATCCACCTCACTTCACTCTCTTCACACAGAAAACTGAGACAACAGATTTGCTAGAGAAGCAGTCTTTAAAAAACATAATCAGGATAAGAGCAACACCCTTCTGAAACAGAATTTGGTAACTTTTATCCTAAGCCCTAAAAAGTACTTATAGTCTTCAGTACAGTAATTCCACTTCTGCAACTCTGTCCTAAAGAAAAAAACCCAAATACAGAGAAAGGTTTTATGCACAAAGATGTTTATTTAGCACATGTTTGCAATAATGAAGAGCTGGTGATAACTTAAATGCTCGGGGTGGAGGGTCCACTTGTTACTGTCAAAAGGCACAAACTTTCAATTATAAGACAAATAAATGCTACAGATATAAACTATAGTTAACACTACTGTATGATGTACAAGAGAGTTGTTAAGAGAGTATATCCTAAGAATCCCCATCACAAGGGAGAAAAATACATACAACAGGGTATAGCAAAAGTAGGTTTACAGTTGCCCTGGCTGGTGTAGCTCAGTGGATTGAGCGCGGGCTGGGAACCAAAGGGTCCCGGTTCAATTCCCAGTCAGGGCATATGCCTGGGTTGTAGGCCAGGTCCCCAGTGAGGGCCATGTGAGAGGCAACCATACATTGCTGTTTCTCTCCCTCCCTTCCCCCTCTCTAAAAAAAAAAAATATATATATAAATAAATAAATAAATAAATAAAATCTTTAAAAAAAAAAAAAAAGGGAACTACCTTAAAAAAAAAAAAAAGAATGAAGCCTGGCTACAGAGAAGCAGGTCAAGAGACCTCGTGGGTCCATCCCTCTGGCTGACCCTGACTTAGCAGGAGATCTGCAAGGAATAAGGAGTGGCCACTCAGGGCAAGCTGGACAGCCTCCCCAGCAGTGGAACAACCCGGCCCATGAGCCACAAGCTCCAGGCTGTGTGCACCAGCCCTCAGCCAGAAAGCAATCGCTTGGAATTGACCAACACCTTCAATTACTGATTAGGGAGATGGAAGAAAAACTGTTGATTTCCTGAGTTTGATAAATGTATGTGATTATGAAAAAAAATTTATTTTTAGGAAATACATATGAAAGTATTTAGAGGGAAAAGGGCATATGTCAGCACTTATTTTCAAATGAGTTTTAAAAGACTGTATGCATATAAGTATACAGAGACATAAAATGTTAACACTGGGGATCTAGCAAAGGTATGCAAACTCTGCACTATTTTGTGATGCTTCTTTAAGTCTGAAATTATGTCAAAGTTTAAATTTTTTTTAATTTTCCAAAAGAAATCCTATATAATCTGTTTTCTTTCAATACAAGTTGCCCACACACAATCTCAGGCCCAGCTGAAGAGTAAAGGAGCCCAGAGCACTAAATGAGGGTGTAACCTGCATAGCAGATAAAAGATCTTAAGTCTCCGATTCACCAATATGTTTTCCATTTAAAGCACTACATAAGTGACTGTCTATTACAATTTCCAGTTCTACCATATTTAAAATCAGGTAAATAAATAAATAAATAAATAAATAAATAAAAATAAATAAATCAGACTCTAGCCCATCCTGCAAGCTGAAAGGTTGCCAGTTTGACTCCCCACCCAGGCACATGCCTGGGTTATACGCCAGGTCCCCGGTTGGGGGCGTGTAAGAAGCAACCAATTGAAGTTTCTCTCACATATCAATGTTTCTCTCCCTCTCTTTCTCCTTCCCTTCCCCTCTCTCTAAAAATAAATAAATACAATGTTTTTAAAAACTCTGACTCTGAACTCAGAAGTAGAGTTATGCTTCTTGCAGTTCTGGGCTCCTACCCATCTATTCTTTTTTATTTGTTTTAGTTTTTTGTTTGTATTTATTACTTTTTCTGCCCATCTATTTTTGGCCCCAGGCTATGTCTTAAGGATCCTAGTCCATGTGAGTAGACTTATCTTCAAAGAATACTTATTTGTAGAAAAGGGAGCCCAAATGGCCAACATATGAAAAGATGCTCAACCTCACAGGGATCTAGAACAGTAAAAACCAGCAGGAGACAGCTCATCTGACACCACGTAGCAAGTGTACTGAGGGTGTGCGAGACAAGAGCTATAAAATACTATCAGAAGCGTGTAAACTGGGACGACCATGGAGGAAGGCAAATTAACACTCTCTAGTGCAGCTGCACTCACCCTACCCACCAAGTTTCTACTCTGAAGAATATATCCTGAGCTCCTCCCGAAATCCATTCACGCAGGCTCGGGAAGACAGGTAGAAAATGTGAATTGCGACACTGTTAGAAATAGCAAAGTGAACACAACTTAAATGTCCACTAAAAAAGGAAAGGTAAATGTAATATATTCATATATTCAGTAAGTACAGAGCTATTAGAGTGAACAATATCTACATTTACCAACACTTGAATAACACACACAGCCTGGTACATTATTTATATAAACCTTTAAAATATACAAAACAAGCCTACACATTACTTAAGGACACACAGTATGTGATGAAAGCACGAAAATCAGAGCCAGGAGAGGTACAGCCCAGCATCTGGATAGTGGTGACCTCTGGGTCATGTGGGTCAGTTGTGTTAGCTTCTGTTTTTTTTTTTTTTTTTAAGATTTTTTATTTATTTATTTTAGAGAGAGGGGAAGGGAGGGAGACAGAGAGAGAGAGAAACAGCAATGTATGGTTGCCTCTCACATGGCCCTCACTGGGGACCCGGCCCGCAACCCAGGCATGTGCCCTGACGGGGAATCAAACCGGGACCGTCTGGTTCCCAGCCCGCGCTCAATCCACTGAGCTACACCAGCCAGGGCAGCTTCTGTGTTTTTTCCTATGTTTAGAGTACTTCATAATGTAAGATTCAGAATTCTTGCTTCTGTGGAGAGTACAACTGTGGAGAGCACATTCTTGCTTCTGTTGGCACAACCTGCTCTTCGAATGGCAATTTGGCAACATCCACATTAAGACTGTCCTTTCACTCCACCCTTCTACCTTCCGTACTGAACTGTACAGGAGAGGCCGTAAAGGTGTGCAGGGACACACGTGCACACATATTCTCCATGGCACCGTGCATAACAGCGAATGGTTGGCAGTCTAATTCTGTCTACAGACCACGTTATAGAAACTCTAATTCAATCCTACAAGGGAGTACTATGCCCCTCACACACACACAAGAAACAAGAGAGCTTTATATGTTGATATAAAGCAATCTCCAGGATAGACAGTTAAATTAAAAAAAAAAAGCAAGTCGGGAAGCAGCCATAGGAGAGTGACCAAGGGACTGAGGCAAAGGCCAGAGGCAGGCTCACTATATACCTTCTGTCTCATCTGCATTTTTACCATGTAAATGTACTGTACTCAAATTCTTTTTTAAAAAGAGATACATGTTTACTTTTTATTATTCTAAAGTTCCCACCAATAAGTAAGAAAAAAAAACTATACAATAGAAAATCGGGCCAAAACATAAAGAGACAATTCACCAAGAATTACAAATGGACAATATATTCTAAAATGTTCAATCTCATTAGTAAGTACAAACCAAAACTACCGTATTTTTTGGACTATAAGGCACACCAGACCATAAGATGCACCTAGGTTTTAGAGGAGGAAAATAGGAAAAAAATTTTTGAAGCAAAAAATGTGGTAAAATATTTAATAACATAAGTAACATAATATTTCACCAATATAAATATAAACAGAACTCAGGTAAGCTACATTTGGACTGTAAGACGCACCCCCATTTTCCTCCCAAATTTGGGGGGGAAAGTGCATCTTATACTCCAAAAAATACAGTAGATGCCCCTTTTCTCCCACCAGATTGGAAGAAACTTAAGATGGGTAACATTCCATCTTAAAGGCTGGTAAGGACATGAGAAAGTGGGCACCTGTGTGTACTACTGGTGGGAAGGACAACGGAACAACTTTTTATTGGGAGTTTGTTAGGACTTCAAATGTAAACTAAATATTTTCCCTACTGGATTTTTTTAAACAACTTGATTAAAATATAATCACATACTACGCAATTCACCCACGTACAGTACACAATGCGATGATGTGCAACCATCGCCACAATCAACTTCAGGATGTCTTCATCACTCTAAACAGAAACCCTGTACCCCTGAACATCGCCCTCTCCCCAGTCTTCCCGTCCCCGCCAGCCCGAGGCAACCACTAACCTATTTCTATCTCTGTAGACTTGCTTAGCCTGGACATTTCACATAAAAGGAACCATACAATATGTGGTCCTTTGCATCTGACTTTTACTTAGCGTAACATTTTCAAGGTCATCCCTGCAGTATCCTTTTTATGCCCGATTAATATAACACATTTATTCATTTTCTGGTTGATGGACATTTGGGTTGTTTTCACATTTCTGGCATTATCAATAACATTGCTATGGACACTGGTGTTTAAGTTCTGCATGGACATGTTTTCAATTCTCTTGGGAGTGGAATTGCTGGGTAACACAGTAACTCTATGTTTAATGCTTGAGCAACAGCTAGACTGTTTTCCAAAGAGGCTGCATCATTTACATTCCCATCAGCAGTGTATGAGTTTTCCAAGTTCTCCACATCCTCACCAACCCTTGCTCTTGTTCATCTCTTCATTAGGCACCCTAGTAGTTTTGATTTGCAATTCCCTGATGACTAATGATGTCAAGCACGTTTTCACGTGCTTACTGGCCAGCTGCATATTTTCTTTGGCAAAATGTCTATTCGGATCCTTTGCCCATCTTTTAATTATCTTTTTATTAGGACCTATTAAATTTAAAACGTGAGCACCAGCAATCCCTCTTGTAGAAATACAGTATACAGAAATAACTACATGCATGCTAAAGCTGTGTATATAAAGATACTGCCTGGAGCACTGGTTATAATTGTAAAGTGTTGGAAACCTACTTTTCTACTAATAAGGAACTGATTAAATTAACTACAGCACAGATTATGCATGGAATACTATATAAGGATAAGATGTCTAAGGCATATTAAGTGGTTTTTCAAAGCTGCAGACTAAATACACAGAACCACCTCATTTTGTCCAAGACAAAAAGCACTACGTTTACAGGTGTCTATAGATACATGATTCTAAGCAGAAAGAAAAGTCCTGGAGTGTCTCTTTATAAAACTAAGTAGTTTAGGCATCTTGTGGAGGAGCAGGGAGTGGTTGAAAAGAAATGAAGATCTTTGCTTTCTCCCTCTATATAATTTTTTAAAGTAATGAATGTTTTAAAAATACACTTTCCATACTTTTCAAATAATAGTCCTTTCAAAATTCTCATAGGAATGGGTGTCTGTTTTCACTCACCACTATACCCCTCATGCCTAAGTGTCACTTAACACTTGGCATCAATAGATACTCAATGAAAATGTGCTGAATAACTAGATGAAGAGCAGTTATTTCTGTGTAGCAGAGAGTTGTTAAAGTATTACCCTTCACTTGTTTTAGAATGGAAGGACAGATAAAGTGCTTCTCAGATAAGGTCAAGTTCAAGGAGTTCATCATCACCCAGCCTTTATTGTATGAAATGTTAAAGGGATTTATATAAGGCATGGAGGGATATCAACAGGGGAGTGGTAGGGGGAGAGAGGGGGAAAAGGTACAGAGAATAAGTAGCATAAATGGTAGGTAAAAACAGACAGGGGGAGGTTAAGAATAGTATAGGAAATGTAGAAGCCGAAGAACTTACGTGTATGACCTATGGACAAAAACGAAAAGGCGGGGAATGGGGGGGTATGGGGGCGGAGGGGAAGAAAGGGGGGGAAAATGGGACAACTGTAATAGCATAATCAATAAGATATATTAAAAATTAAAAAAAAAGTAAGTTGTTAAAGAATATACTTCAGGGACATGATTTGTCACTTGTGACTAAATTGTAAGATAATAAAGAGGGTCACTTACATGATTCAGAAAATACTGCACAATTATTTCATGGCCAGCTGCAGCTGCTTCCATCAAAGGAGTGAATCCATACATCGGTTCCCTGCAAGACAGAGTCCAATGATTAGCAGAGGAAAATTCTGCCAGGGAGATGCTTCCCTGATGTAGACAAAACCAAGCTGATGTAAAGTCACCCATCATCCCTAAGTGCAGGGTCTACGTTTTGCAAGAATTAATGGGCAGTGTTAAGTTCTTACCAACACGTCGGCCTTATGAACCCTTCTAGTTTCTACTGCAGCTCTAGTCTTTTGTCCTAAAGACACTGTCTCTCTATCTTCACTGCTTCTAAGCTGTTTGAACACAACAGATGACATCAATCAGGGCTGTGGACAGTGCCAGTTGGATGCTGTGTTGAGAGTATTATCATCATCACATTCTTTAGATGATATCCCTTCCAGCTTATAAAACTCATGACTGTTTCAAAACACTGCCTTACCAAATAATGCCAAAAGGAAAAAGGAATCAGCATTTAATGTATGTCAATTAACTGCCATTCACTATGTTAGGCCCCTGATTTATAAAAGAACATGTAATTCTTCCCTGGCTGGTGTAGCTCAGTGGATTGAGTACGGGCTGTGAACCAAAGGGTCGCCAGTTCGATTCCCAGTCAGGGCACATGTCTGGGTTGCAGGCCAGGTCCCCAGCGGGGCCACGTGAGATGCAACCACACATTGATGTTTCTCACCATCTCTTTCTCCCTCCATTCCCTTCTGTCTAAAAATAAATAAATAAAATCTTTAAAAAAAATAATAAACAGTTCATAAAAAAAAAGAACATGTAATTCTTCTTGCAACTCTATGACATAGGTATTGCTATCCTCAGTTTTTAAGTAAAGAAAATGAGGCTCAGAGAGCTTAAAGTGCTGCATCCAGTGTCACGTGACAGATGTATAAAAAAGCCAGGACTAGCCCTAGGCTTCCTGCACCTGGGTGGGGCAGTCTCTTCTGACCCTTTGTCTAAGCCCCTGATATAGATGAGGGGTTACCCTGACTCTGGCCTGTAGCTGCCTCTACGGCTGCCCTCCTTAGAGTTAGATGTGACCACACCCACTCCTATGGCCACTTAAGATGTGATAATCACCTCACGTTGGCATTTGCCCCACTGTCCAAAAGGAACTTGACCATCTGCTGATGTCCTGCACTGGTGCAGTGGAAGAGTGCAGTCCAGCCTTGAATGTCCTTCATTTCTAGCTCTGCACCTTGCTTCAAGAGAACACAGAATGCTCGTTACAGTCTCGTTTCCTCTGCGTGGAGCAGGCGCCCTCCAGGCCATCATGCTGAAAGAATCAAAGTGATTACACGCACACGCACACCAAGGCCTACAGTGGTTCACGTCTCTGCCAGAGCAGCCAGGAGCCCCTCAGATTTCTGGGCCTGAGACCCCTCGTAGCTCACCTGGAGGAGAAAGTAGGCGATGCTCTCGTTGCCACAGCTGGAAGCCAGCATCAGTGGAGTCTGCCCTTCTGGGGTCGGCACATTCACACTCACCCCCGCCTCGAGCAGCAGGTGCACGATGGTATCGTGTCCAATGTAGGAGGCATACATCAGCGGGGTCCAGCCACCACCATTCTTCTTATTCAAATCTAACTCTCTCCTAAACAAACGCAAGATATGCTAGACACACCCAGCCATCTCACACATGGGGTTTACCAAAGCCGGAGTTGAGGCCAGGAATGCTGCTAAACATCCTACAGTGCACAGAACAGCCCCCGCCACAAAGAATGACCTGGCCCAGATTGTCAGTAGCTCCAAGGTTGAAAAATCCTGACCTGGAGCCTGACTACCTTCCACCAACAGACCAGTCTGCCAGTCCCGTGCTGGGAGGAGAGGAAAGACAATGGAGTCCCACCGCAACTGATTTTTCCTTTGTCACCTCACCCTACAGAAACATTCTTCGAGCCCTGGCTGGGTAGCTCAGATGGTTAGAGCATTGTCCCAATATGCCAAGGTTGTGGGTTCAATCCTGGGTCATGCACATACAAGAACGAACCAATGAATGCATAAATAAATGGAACAAATCTCCCCCCCCATCTCTAAAATCAATTAAAAAAAATAAATAAAAAGAAACATTCTTAGAAAATCCACAACAAAATAATCTTATCTTTCTACTTTCGATTAAAATTCTGGAAAACATTACCCACAGGAAAAAAAAAATGTGGGCTTCCCAAGCCAGAGTCTGTGGTTAGGGTATGGAAATAACATCCACTTCCAGAAACATCCTGTGTAGTTCATGCCCCACTGCCTTTCTTCTTCCACAGTCCTTGCCTCCAGTGGAGCTAACGACTGCCAATCAACCCACACAGTTCCTGCCTCTCGAAGGTCTGCACATATTAAACCATACCATTCACCAGCATCTTCTACTGACTCTGGGATGCCCACATAGCCATTCTGAAATGTTCTGATTCCAGGGACACAGTAACAACTGCTGGCTGGGAGAGCCACATGAAGACCAATTCGTCCTCACCACAGGACCTTCATTTGACAGAGCACTCAATTCCACATGGAGAGGGAAGGACCTGACCCTTGGCAGAACATATCTGAGGCTCTTATACCTCCCATCAGCCCAATCCCCCATTCTGTTGCCTCCAACTCCTTGGGTCCTCAGTCTGTCTTACTGCGAGCAAGCCTTGGGCTCGGCCAGCATCACAATCCCAATCAGAACACAAACATTTCCCTCTTCTCCTCTGTGGAGCCATTCTGAACTGTGCATTTTACCAGCACACCTAGAGTCTGAAAAGCCGAAGAACACCAAAGGAGCAGAGTTATAACTGGGGTCATAGTGACCCAGTGATGGGATGTGCCGCCTGAGTACCCAGCTACAATTGCACGGCCACCTGGTACAGGAGTACAAAGGGTTATCCCTCACCACAGTGCACTTGCACTTGAATTGCCAGGTTTTTATAAGCGATGGCTCTGACTTGGGAACTAGAAATCTGAGCCTTCAACGAGGTTCAGCTTTGGCACCCCAGGAACTGGAAAAGTATGGAAGTAGATAATTTTTCTGGGTTATTGATGAGAAATGGGAATTTGAGCACAAAGTGTGGCGGACATAAGGTGGAGATGAGGAGACACATTCTTTTCCAAAAATTACAGTACAGCCCTCGCTGGTGTGACTTAGTGGATTGAGCGCCAGCCTGCGAACCAAAGGGTTGCCAGTTTGATTCCCAGTCAGGGCATCTGCCTGGATTGCGGGTCATATGCTCAGTAGGGGGCGCTTGAGAGGCAACCACACAAATGTTTCTCTCTTTCCCGTCCCCTCTCTAAAAATAAATAAATAAAATCTTAAAAAAAAAATTGCAGTACACATCACACTGTACTACAAACAAGAAATAGCCAAGGGCCACTGATGCTGGACCACTGATGCAAGGGCCACTGTGTCTGGACTTAATATATGTATAACATTAGTAAAAATGGTGTGGCAGTTAGTTCAGATGGCAATCCTTCAAAGGGGCAGATAAACCTTGTCACTTCCTCCTCCTCTATGGCAGAAGCTAGAGGGGAGAGAAGGACACAAGGGATTCAAACAAACCCCTTGGGAAAAGGTCAAAGGGCATCATTTTCTATCTTTGTTTTTATTTGAGCATTTCTGTAACTAGTGAAAACAATAAAATTACTCTGGTTAAAGTAAGCCAAAGATGTTTCTAGCTAAGCCTATGAAAAAAATTTAAACTAGATTTTTCTTTCTGGGAATAAAAACTGCCTTCCTTATTAGAGTCCAGGATAAATCATTATTGACAACTGCCCAACAGAAGAAGCAGGGTTAATCTAGGTCATATGTATTCAATGTCTACGAGGCCTGGCTAGCTTACTAATATCTCCATGTGGGAGCTGAAGCCACTAATTAGGCAAGATTTCTTACCGCTGCACACATTCCTTCACCACTTCATACTGGCCGATGGAAGCTGCTGTGTGGAGATCCAAGGGGACAGCCAGCTCCTCCCAGCTGACTTGCGCACCCAGCCCATGCCACATGGACAAGCTGCGAGTCAGGAGTTCTGGCTCACTGGCTTCATCGCTGAGCTCCGACATTGCTGTGGAGGGAGGCCCAGGGGTTAGGTCTTTCTTTCCTGGTGGTTCTAGGGAATGAAACAAGATGGTCATACTCCTACTCACAGTGGGCAGCTATGTCACTCTCTTAGCAGTCTGCTACCCAATGTGTCAATTCCTTCTTGGGACTGACTTAGAAAACTTCCTCCCATTACATATTGTATGATTCTGTGAGTTTGTCATGAGACAGAAAAAGAAGAGCAGGTGAGTCATAAACTGCGGTGTCTATTTTTCTTCATTAATCCTCAGGCCCCACATTTTAGAAAGGGTATTTTCCAGGAACTCAAAAAGTTTGACAACCTCTTCGATGGTCAATAAAGAAATGCTGACTGGACCAGTGAACAAAATCAGTTCTTGGGTGTAGTAACAAAGAACCCTAGACCTGAAGTTGTATCTTAGCTCTACTACTCAGCTTCTCCCATCCGGAGTTCCTCACTGTCTAATGGATACATAATATCTCAAAGGGCTGCTGTTAAAGACACAGAAAAAAAAAAGACACATGGAAGAATGGGTGAACAAACAGTGGCACATTCATAGGATGGAATGCTCCTGGCAATAAGCAGAAAGAACACGAGTTGATACACACAACATTGGAAGCAATCTCAAACACACTGGGCTAAAAGCTAGACTCAAAGGCTTTTAGCCCATTCCAGTAAGTAGAAATGGAATCTACTTACTGTATGATTCCATTTATATGACCTTCTAGGAAAGATAAAACCAAAGGGTTGGAGGGACAGATCAGTAGTACCAGGGGTGTGGGATGCAGGGCACAAAAGGAAAGCAAGAGGGAATTTGGAGGTGATGGATCTGTTCCACATCTTAACTGGTAGATATGTGACTCTATGCATTTATCAAAACTCATTTACTGTATGTAAATTCTTTTAAACAAATACATTTTGAAAAAAATTCAGAGCCTCTACCACACAAACTAGGATGTGATTGGTGTTCAGCAAATGTTAAGTGACTAGGAATCTACCTATGCATCCCTTGAAAGTGGGAGAGATAGGACAACACCTGGAAGAAAACTCTGCAATTATGAGAGCCCTTTACTCTGGAAATCCTACCCAAATCAAGGCCAAGTCATTAACTTCCTAGTGGAACTCTCAAG
Source organism: Micronycteris hirsuta (assembly GCA_004026765.1). NCBI lineage: Eukaryota > Metazoa > Chordata > Mammalia > Chiroptera > Phyllostomidae > Micronycteris > Micronycteris hirsuta. The sequence goes on from PVJI01002430.1 coordinate 95,816, forward strand.
TCCAGGAGTGACATCTGTCTCCTGTTTTATTCTGGGTGGGAAAAGACAAAGAAGCAAATGTAGAAAAGAGCAAGGAAGAGAAAACAAAGAAAGTCCACATCCAGTTCAGATGGCCCAAAGATACCAAAGCAATTCACAGATGCCACTCAGACCTCAGTCTCTATTAAAGAATCTTTCCAAGCTCCAGATGACAGCCAAGATGGCCAAACAACAAACAAGCTGCCAAAGTGGAGGACAAAAAACTTGTAGGACCTTTGCAAGAGTATGTAGACATGTAATGGGACCTATAGGCAACAAGATTCCGAGCAAAGCCCTACCTCCTGGAACCACCATCTTTCACCCTCGCAGGCCCTGAGTTCAAGAAGCTCTCACTTCACAGGTGAGCACCCTCAACCTGAGGAGTCCTGACCCAGAGAGCCTGGATTAGAAACCAAATAAGCTGTGTCAGTTCAGAGCTCTTTTCTTTTTTTTTTTTTAAAGATTTTATTTTTATTTATTTTTAGAGAGAGGGGGAGGGAGACAAAGAGGGAGAGAAACAGCAATGTATGGTTGCCTCTCACGTGGCCCTCACAGGGACCTGGCCTGCAACCTAGCCATGTGCCCTGACTGGGAATCGAACCGGGACCCTTTGGTTCCCAGCCCTCGCTCAATCCACTGAGCTACACCAGCCAGGGCCAGAGCTCTTTTCAATACACCCCTGTAGCCTTCTGTGGGTATGTCTCTTTTACCGCAAATGCCTCCTCTCCGGTGGAGCCCCTGTCGTCTTTTATTGCATGCTCATGTGTTTGACACCCTGAAGAGCTCTGTGCAGGGACAATCAGAATCAGACTCAAAAAGCTTAGGAAGAAAGAATCTGGATATGAAGGGACCATAAAGTTATTATTACTTCCTTTTCACCCTGCCACATGCCAGACACAATACAATGATGGGGTATTCGCTATACAACGTCTTTTGTATATTGCTTCCAGAACTTATTTCCAGGAAGTAGTACTAGGAATGAGACCTTTTTTCACTCTACCTTTTGGTTCTGCCCATTTTGTAAAATACTAAGTATCCATTTCTTTAAAAGCAAGCAAAATGTTAACTTAAAAAAAAAAAGATGACGTTGGTGGGGGACTATCGCGCCCACAGGGAAGAGATAGCTGTAAAAGCCCCGGGGCACCCCCTCCCCGCACTGGCTCGTGGGCCTTCGCCGAGGCCGAGGTACCTCAACTTCGTTCTCAGACCCTGGGGAGGTCCCTAGAGAAGAACCCGAGCATCTACAGCACTGACGTCCCTTGGCGCCTCCTTCCAGTAGCCCTACACGTAACATGGCTTTATCGTGCCCGCTCCTTAGCTGCAGAAGCTACGAGTCATAAACTCATACGGCGAACAAGCCGCTGGACTGGGGTGCCTCGCTCCGGGCTGCGAAGGTGGACAACAGGTGCCGGCACCAAGCAGGGCCGTGCCCCCGTGGACCCTACCTGCGCTGGGCTTCGGGCCCTGGGCCGCCTTCCGCCAGCTGCCGCCGCCAACCACACGCCCGCTCGCTGCCGCGCTCCTTCCGCGGGGCCCGCTCTTTTCCGCGCGCGCCTGAGACCCCTCCACGCCGGCTACAGCCGCGCACCGACCCCGTGAACCTGCTCCGCCCCGGAAGTGGCTGCGAAGGCGCGGGGCACGCCGGGACGCTCTCGAGTCCGCTGGGCAGCTCCGGACGTTGGTCCAAAACCCGGACCATCTTGTCTGCTGGCCCGGCTTTCTGTGTGACACCCGCTGCAGCCAATGAGCAGGGGGAAGTCTCTTGTCCCGCCCCCTCGCTGCCCATAGGAACCAATCCTATTACAAGAGAGGGAAGAAGCCCCACGCCCTGAAAGAGGCGCTGAAGAGTTGTTGAGGGGAGCGGTTGGCAGTGCGGTAAAGTAAAACTCTGCTGCTGGGAGATCCCGACGGTGGTGAAAGTCTCAGTAATTGCGCCGCGGCCCAAGGGGGCGAACGAGAACGGTGGGACGCGCTGGACACTGTTTATAGCCATGTCAGGAGGCGGAGACCTGAGGTGAGGGTCCTCGGGCCTGCCGCAGCTGCAGAGATAAATGTGGAGAATTGGACAGGACGCGGAGAAGGGGAGGCTGGGAGTGTGTGAGAGGTCAGATGCTGGGTCTTTGCAGTTTCCGAACTTTAGCATTTAAAAGCCTACCCGGGTGGTCTTTGGCGTCTAGTTGTCATAACGACTACCCGCCCCTCAGCTGGGGGGGAAGGGGCGGGACTTTGGGCGGGACTAACGGGCTTCAGCCAAGAAATAGACCTGGTTTTAGAGTCGGGGTTTTGGAAGAGACTTGAGCTGCCGGTTCGCTTAGCTTTTGGTTTAACTCTCTCCTGCTGGATAAGCCAAGCTCCTCAACTTGGCGTTCAGGACCCTACACGATCTCGTCCGTTTTTATCGCAAAGTCCAGCAACTGACACCTTCCTCCCCCAAACATGTTGGGCAGTTTTCAGTGAGACAATGTACATGTTCTTCCCGCAAGGCGTAGTGCCTTTCCCATCCCCTGAATTGCCTTGTCCACCTGAAGAAATTACCAGAGTCTCTGGTAGCCCCTTTACCTACGAGATTCTGTTGTCCTCTGATCTGCCCTGCATCCAGAGAACACCCCATGGTGTGTCTACCTGCGTCCATACCCCCCAGTTCCCAGTTCTGGATGCATCAAGTTCCTGTCGCCGCTCCTGTAAGCGCAGAAGCAAGAAGCCCCCACTCACTCTCCTGCTGCTACACTGATGGGAGCTCTGAGCCGGAGCGATAGGCAGCTAGGGCTGAAACTGTAGTGTTCTCTTCCCATTTAATAGGCCTGGCTGCCTCTCAGGCTGCAAGGAATCTCCAGGCACTGGCTCTTAAGGACCATCATCCCACATTCCTAAAGTCTCCTCGACCCTAAAGGGGCAGGGCCTTTTCCTTTTAGACTGTGGGATACAAAAGGGGGGCATCTAGGTATAGGGTTAATTTGAGTGGTGACTGAAAAAAAGCACAAAAAAACAAAAAACTGGGGACTCCAAAATGTCTCTAGCCCAGTGATTTTCAACCAGTGTGCCACAAGAATTTTAAAACGTGCAATACCTGACTATTTAGTCAGAGGCACTGACCTCTTTTTCCTTAGACTGTCAAGTTAAAAACAAAAACAATAACAGCCAACACAACAATAGCCATCCCTTGTGAATGAATCAAAATTATACCTATTTTTTGTCAGATCAGCAAAAAGTATATTTTTTGGTATGCTGCAGAATTTTAGTAATTAGTTTATATGTGCCATGAGATGAAAAAGATTGAAAATCGCTGCTCTGTTCATTTGTAAGGGAGTGGTAAAAGATAGTGGGGCTTCAAATCCCCTCTAATTTTGATACAAATTCTATCTGTGCCTTTTACTAACAATATAATTTCTCTGAGCCTATAAAATGTAGATAATAGTATCTATGTTATATGAGAGATATAGTTTACACATATCCATACATCATATACATGTATCATTCTATATATCATACCTATGTACATATATCATATATCAATACATATCTCTATTATCATATAATATCATCACATACATCATATACCTATATCTGCAGGCTCTATACTGTGCTGTACTGCACACACGCACTCACACAGTTCAGGGCACAGTGCCTGGTGCTCAGTAACAGGAACCTGCAGAACCAGAAGGGAAATGGGATGGAAAGTCTGTGAATCGATTTCCATCCCCAACAAAGTAGTAGATGCTGTGAAAAGGCAGCCCCTGTCCCCTCCAGCTCTTGACCCTTTGTCCCTGGATCTTGTCACCTCACCCCACATTCCCTCCAGGGTTCCTTGGATGATGGTGCACTGAGAAGCTTCCCCTGAGCCCAGGCCCTCATGGCATCCCAAGACAAAGATGTGGGGCCCTCACTGCCCTCTCCTTGGGCCTCCCAGATGGGGCCCTGGGAGGCCATTCTTGAGGCTGCCAGGGAGCAGCTTCCGTCTCTGGACTCGGATTCCTCTTTGGTAAGCAATAACCTTCTTCCCATGCCATCCTGGGCCCTGACTGCCCTTCCTTTCCCATGACAAATGTGATGCTGATGCAAGGACAGCTGTGGAGCTTATCAGCTCTGCATTCATTGTCTCTGTTTTTGTTCTCTGAATACATTTATTGGTGCTCAGCACCCTCTCAGGCCATACCAGTGACCCCAAACCACAACTGGAGGATTCCTCCAAGGGCTTATCACAATGCACTGAAAGGGTAGCCACTCTCAGTGGTGGTCCTGGCCAAGTCCTGGTCCAACAGAGAGTCGAGAACAGCACCTCGGCAGAGGAGGAATAGCAGGGGCTTCAGCATCAAGCAGACCTCAATCCCCATCCCCACTCAGTTGCTAACTTACCATGTAACCTGCAGGCAGTTTCTATACCTGGGTCAGCCTCAGTTTCTTCGCTGCAAAATACAGGTAGTTATCATTGGTACAAATTTGGGAATCTGTATATAAAGTGTCTGGCGCAGATGAGTGCTCAACAGAGTTAACAGAATCACCCATATGCTAGCGTTTTTCTCATCCTGGCAAACACCCCAGTTTGCTATAAGAGTTATGGACTGAGGCTCCACATTGTAAATTGTTGTAAGGATTAAATAATCTGCATTAGAGTACAGTGCTTGGCATGTGGTGAATGTATAGTACATAGTAATTTTCTTATTGCTCACGTGCAGTCCTTCAACAAACATTTAAGGAGCCCACTCAGCTTCTTCAAGGACCAGGAGCCCTTTGTAACAGTGTACACTGTGGTGGGCCCTGCTTCACTGTGATGGTAATTGTGTTTCTACAGTAGTTCCACCGACTAAGAATGTTGGGTGATAAAAGCTACTCTGAATTTAGGCTTGTGTAAGCTATATCAACTTCTCCATGTAGTGGAAATTAGGTGTGTGCACATATGTGAGACATAACAGCGACCCTATGAACAGAGCAAAGTGGGCAATGCACCAGGTAGCTCTTCAGCAGTGGGTGTCAAACGCACAGGTTGGAGCTGGGCATTTAGAGATAAGGCCAAGGTTTTAGAAGAAACAAGTCAGGTTTGGGTCTTAGCTGTGGCACCTGCAAAGATGGATGTGACACAGCTTAGACCTCAGGGATCCTCCAGTGCACAGCAAGGGAGTAAATAATGCAACCCCAGTGTCTTTTCACATCTTCAGTCTCATTTGCTCTCATCTTCAGAATACCCCTGTGAGGTAGGCTGGTGACTATAAGTGACCCCACCCCTGTATTAGAGGTGAAAAACCAAGGCTGAAATCATGGGGGGGAGCGGAAAGGTTGGACTCGACTCTTTCAGCTACCACTTCAGTGTCCAATTCATTAAGGATGGCAGGTACATGCAGATTTAGGAGCTCTAGATCTCATTTCCACAAGGTGGTGCTGCTGAGCCCACTTTTCTAAATCAGCCCCAGGAAACAGCGTGGGGCAAGAACCTTGGAAGAGAACTGGTCACCTCTGTGTTCCCCAGCGGCAGGGTGGGGCAGGGTGGGTGGGGCAGGGCACGGTCAGGTGGGGCTCCAGGTCCTTCTGGCTCTGCCCACTACCACGGAATCCCAAAGGTCTTTTGTCTGTCCACAGTCAGACTGCGGAGAGGAGGAGCTGTTCATCTTCCAGCGAAATCAAACCCCCCTGATTCCGGACTTGTCGGAGGAGCTGGCTGAAGACCCTGACGGGGCCTGTGTGCCTCGGGCTGACAGAGCCCCTCCTGAGGTCTGTGGAATACAGGCTCCAGGGATCCAGTATGCTGGGACCGTGCTGGCAGAATGGGGTGTGGGAGTGCGTGTCCGTGGCCCTCACTGGACTTAATAGCAGTGCGGGTCAAAGAGGTTAAAACCCCTGGTCCAGCCTCTCTGCACACCCAGGCCTTTCCCCAGGTACAGCCCAAGAAATCCGGACACCAAACCTCTACCCGCCTTGTGCACAGTGCTCTTCCAGGAGCCTAGCACACTCAGGACCGGGTGGGGACTCACTTTCTGTCTCATTTTGTCCCTGCTATTCTTCTTGACCCCCAGCTACACTCAGTTCTCAGTGTGAGCACTGACACAGGGTCACCTCACAGAGCCAGGGCATGTCCCCTCCTCATCACCATGACAGAAGTCATCCCCTCACTCAGCAATGCCCAAAAGTATGTCTGAAAGAACCTCAAACAGGAGAAATGCCCTGGGGCTGCCAAGACCGCTGGTTAGTTCAGGAGGAATGATGTCTATGTGACTTTATTTTGTTTTCTTCATTTCTACGATTACCTCAGCAATTCTTTGGAAGATTTTTTTTTTAAGTCTGAGGTGGGAAAATCTGTACCAACTCATGGGGGTGGAACTGTGGGCTTGCTCTGGAGTCAAAAGGCCTGGTTTTCATCTTGTCCATCCCTTAATATCTGTGTGGCCTATTCATGGTGGCCAAGGTGGAAGCAACCCATGTGTCCATCAACAAACATAATAAATAAACAAAATGTGTCCTAGCCATATAGTGGAATATTATTCAGTGCACAGGAAGGAATGAAGTACTGACACATGCTACAGTGTGAAGTACGTAGAAACACTGAGCTAAGTAAAAGGGCACAAAAGGACAGGCGGTTATATTCTACTTCCATGATGTATCTAGAATAGGCAAGTTCTTAGAGACAGAAAATAAATCGTAGTCTCCCAGGGGCTGGGTGAGGGCAGGTACGGACTTTCCGTTTGGGGGATGAAAGAGCTTAGGAAGCAGACCGTGGTGACAGTTGCACAGTGTTACGAATGTGCGTAATGCCACGGAACCGTAGACTTACAAATGCTAACAGGACAAAATCTGTTATGTACATATTTTACCACGGTAAGAAAAAAGTCTCCCTAAAGTATGTTTTTTTTTAAACTATATTTTATTGATTATGCTGTTACAGTTGTCCCACTTTCCCCCCTTCTTTGCCCCCCACCCCTTACCCCCCTTTCCCCACCCTTTAGTTTTGTCCATAGGTCATACACATAAGTCCTCCTGCTTCTGCCCTTCCTATACTATCCTTACCCTCCCCCTGTCTGTTGTCTACCTCCCATTGATGCTACCTGTTCTGTGCCCCATTCCCACCCTCTCCCACCTAAAGTGTGTTTTTGAGGCTGCTAACTGAGGATACCTTTTTTCTCAACAGCTACTTGTGGTACCTATGGAATTCTCACCAGAGCCCTGGGGTGAATGGAATGCAAGGGCAACGGAAGGAAGAGACCCTGGCCAGCCCATGGAGAGCAGTGGTGAGAGCAGCTCTCTTCTTAGGATGCCCGAGGAGACCCCTACGTGGCAGGAAGGTGACTTTGGGGGCATGTCCTTCAACAACAAAGGATCCCCGAGTCCACCCTGGGGGCCACAGGGAAAAGCCACCCCCTGTCTCCCAGAAGGAGACCTGAGGATGGACCCAAATGCTGCCTCCTGGGTTTGGGAGGGCTCACACTGTGGAAACCGGAGAGCCCTCCAAAGAGAGAGAAGGAAGATGATCGAGAGAGACCTACTTCATAAAGTCACCTGGGGTGCCCAGGGCCCTGCCTGCAGTGACCACAGTCAAGTGAAGGAGACTCCCTTCTGTGAAGCGGCAGTGGCAGGTCCAAGACCAGAAATGCCTCCACTGGGGCCCCAAGAAGGCTTGCCAGTGCTCTCCCTTCAGGTAGGCAGCTCTCTTGCCCTGTGCATCCTCAGGGTGCACCCTGTAGTGGTCCCCAGATGCTCCTTCACAGGCCAACCTGAGGGCTGTTCCACTGCACCTGTCTTAATCTGTGGGTGTTGCTATAATAAAATCCCAAGATTAAGACATTGGCACATTCCATGTGCGGTGAGAAGCCTTCCCTCTTCTCACTTTGTCTCACTTGGTGGAAGGGGTTGGGGGCTCTGTGGGGCCTCTTTTATGAGTTTACAAGTTCCATTCATGAAGCCATCCCCTCATGACCTAATCACCTCCCACAGGCACCACCCCCAAGCCCCATCACATTGGGGGTTAGGATTCTAACATGTGAATTTGGGAGGGTTACCAACATTTACTCCACAGCAGTGACCTTAAGCCCATGGTCCCCTGTCTACTGGCAGGCAGCCTGTGGTACCTGTCTCAGGGGTGTGCAGCCCTGGCAGGCAGACCATCCACTCTCAGATAGAGTAAACAAGAGCAAGGAAGAGTACGGAGACTCCAGCCTTCTTAAAAAAAAAAAAGTGCTAATCCCAAGCATGTTTATAAAGGCACACAACTGCATATTAGAGAACAGACTCTGTTGAAGCATAATTCTCAAGACGTTAAAGCTCCCATTCTCATTCAAATAGTGAACACCTGTTAATGGTGGATTTAGCTCGTGAGTGAGAGTGAGGGAAACCGCAGGATGACAAAACCAGTTCATCGAGATTGTGAGAAACTAGGATTTTGTAAAACACTGGGGGAAAAGAAATGAATGCCGAGATAAAATAGCTACATTAAGTGCAAAATTGGTCAACATCCTACAGGGCAACAGAACTGAGACCTATAGGGGTATCTTTACTAGACAGAAGAAAACCATTGCACCTTCTCCGTTTTACAAAGTTGTAAAACAGGTGGGCCCTAATCAGTTGTGCAAACCAACCCCCCCCTAGGAAGGTGAGCTTAGAGAAACTCCAATATGACATTGAAAGGTCATGCAATTCTCTTCTTCGCCTTATTTACCAATTCTGGATAATTTAACAATTTAAAGAAAACTGGTATCAAGGTGTTCATGGAGGTAATTTTCACCAATTTCATTCTCATCAATTCCATTCTTCTGTTTGCCCCTGAACACCTTTATATTCACTGACCTAAAGGGCTGCAAGGAGCTGCAGGTCATAAACAAAAAACATTAACTCCTGATGAATTTCCTTCCTCTGGTTACACCCACTGTGCCACCATAGCATTCTTTTTCAAGTCCTCCAGTTTTCAGCACCTGCCTAGGGCAATCTGTTAGTAGAGCAAAACTTTCTACCCTCTCAACATTTTAAACCTGTATGAACCTATAAAGTTTTAAAAAGACACTGGCCCTGGCTGGGTGGCTCAGCTATTTGGAGCATCATCCCATACCCCAAGGGGTTCGATCCCTGGTCGGGACACATACCTATGCTGTGGGTTCAGCCTCTAGTTGGGGCACATGCAAGGAGGGAGCCAATCAATGTTTCTCACATCTATTTTTCTCTCCTTTCCTCTCTTTTTCTCTTTCTTCCATCTTCTCTCTAAATCAATAAACATATCTTCGGTGAGGATTAAAAAAATAAAATGACAGTGGGTTTTCTTCAGGTCAACGTATTTCTTTGTGCCAGGAACAGAAGCACGTATTGCCCAAAAAGGCACAGGAAAGAGGTGCAGACCCCAGCTGGTTCATTCTGCAACCCTGACAGGGTGGGTGAGCAAGCCCGGTCTGCAAATGTGGGCGTGCCTCCAAACCCCGGTTCCTGCCCCTGGACCTCTCACAACAGCCTCAGTTGCCTCGGGCGCCCTGTGGCAGCCTCACAATCACCACTTCAATCATTTCAGCAACTTGAAGAATTGGATTTGGATCACATCCTTCAGAGTCTGGCTGGACGAGAAGACAACCAGGGAGACCTCACACCTGGAACCGTGTGGTGGGCAGCTGGTTGCCTCCAAGGCCGAGGTCTGACCTTAAACACCAGGGCCCAAGTGCATCCCCAAAAGCAGCTCCTTCCAGGGCCTCTCAATAAGATAGGTCCACGGGCTGGGACAGTTGGCCCTGCGGCCCACCATGTCCTTTCTGCTGCTCAGTCCTCACTGTATTTTATTTTTTAATTGATTTTAGAGAGAGAGGCAAACATCAATTTGTTGTTCCACTTATTGATGCATTCATTGGTTGAGTCATTTGTTTTTAATTTTTTAAAAATATTTTATTTATCTTTAGAAAGAAGGGAAGGGAGGGAGAAAGAGAGGGAGAGGAACATCAATGTATGAGAGATACATTGATCAGTTGCCTCTTGCATGCCCCCAACTGGGAACCTGGGCTATAACCCAGGCATGTGCCCTGACTGGGAATTGAACCAGTAACCTTTTGGTTCTCAGGCCAGCACTCAATCCACTGAGCCACACCAGCCAGGGCCATTGGTTAAGTCTTGTATGTGCCCTGACTGGGGATTGAACCCACAACATAGATGTGTCAGGATGATGCTCCAATCATCTGAGCTACCTGCCCAGGGCCTGAGGTGGGGTGAGGGTGGGAGCTGTAATTTGTAACCCTTTTTGGAAGCAATGTGGCAGAATCTGTTTTCTATTTTAAAGGCATATAGGCCTTTGGTCAAGCTATTCCACTTCTAAAGTCTATCCTAATATATGCTCACCCAGGCAGGTGAAGATATGTATTCAAGGATGTTCCTATCTGCTGCAGTGTTTACAATTGTGAAAAATGGAAAGTGACCCATATTTAGTATCAGTATTTAATAGTTATCTAGTTAAATCAGTTAAAGCACAGAACACTGCAAGCTCACTGGCGGAATCTGTATATGCTAACGCAAAAAGATGTAATATAAACAGTGAAAAAAATCTACAGAAGATGATCCCATTGCTATTTTTTAAAAAGTGAACACAAAGAAATGTTAATTATGTTCCCCTCTGACAGGTGGGACTAGGGAATGAGGAAGTGGGATAAAGTGTTAAGAAGTCACCTCCCCCCCTGCAGCCGGGTAGCTCAGTTGGTTGGAGCATTGTCCAGATTTGCCAAGGTTGTGGGTTCAATCCCAGGTCAGGGCACATACAGGAATCAAGCAATGAATGCATAAATTAGTGGAACAACAAATCAATGTTTCTTTCTCTCCTTTCCTCTCTCTCTCAAATCATTTTTTAAAAAAAGTCACCCCTATTAGGGGCTCAAATACAACTCCCTGCTCCCAAGGATACTGCTCCCCCAGCCCTGGTGAGCAGAGGTAGGGGAGCAAAGGGACGGAGCAGGGCCTCCTGGTCCCCTCACTTACCCATATACAAGCTGGAGGTTCATTCATGTGAGGGTCAGACCACTGTAAGTCATTGACCAAGACCCTACTAGGCAGCCTCCCTTGCTTTTCCTTCAGGTCATGCTGAGCCCAGCGCCCAGGACAGGCTCATGGAACGACTTGCACTCCTGTGTGCCACAGAGTCCAGAGCCTGGAAGGTGCCTGCTGACATGCTCAAGGACACTGAGCAGCTGGAGGCCAGAAGCAGGTGGGACTTCTTCCCAGCCATGACCCTGTGCTCTCTAGAACTGGCCCCTGGCGTTGCAGCCTATTGTGGGTGGAGCACTTGATGTATATTTCTCATTTCATCTCAAGAATCTGATCAGGTAGTTACTACTATTATCTCCATCTAATAGATGGGAAAACTGAGGCTCAGAGAGGTTGACTTACCCAGGCCATATGTGGCAGAGCTGGTGCTCAAGCCCCCAAACACCTGCTCTTTCCCCCACCCCATGGGAGCCCTCTCTTCAGCATCCGGCCCTGGTCTTCTGGCCACTGTTAATTGGGCCAGCCCTGGGCATCCGACCCCAGGCAGGCCAATCACAGCCTTTCCCTGGGAATTGTGGGAGGGTGGAGAAAGGCCACCTGTGGTGAGAAACGCTGAAGCTGGAGGGGTGGTAGGGGAGTGGAGCAGAGGTGGGGACGGTACCCACTGTATCCCTTCCCACACTTTGGTTGTTCCACTTTTTTTAGTAATCTGAGAGCCAATGATTCCCTTTTTGCTTCAGTTAGTTGGAGTGGTTTTCCCTGGCAACTCAAAGTGTCCAACAGAAATGTCTAGACCTGCGTTGTTCATTCATAGCCACTGGCTCCACGTGGTTATTGAACCCTTGAAATATGGCCAGTGCAACTGAGGAACCGAATTTTTCATTTTCTTGTATTAATTTAAGTTTAGTTATCCTGAATGTAAATTGCGGCAAGTGGCTACCGTGATGGAACGTGCAGATAGAGAACAATTTAATCATCATGGAAAGTTCTGTTGGATGGCACTGGCCTAAATCTTAAGGGTTCTGAAGAGTAAAAGAGCAAATTCACTGATAGGCCCACCTCGGTGCCCCACACACAGTGGGTGCTCAGTCAGCGCCAGCCCCGAGCCCAGCACAGGCCAGTCACACATAATCATGGAGAAGTGACTCAGCCTGCACTCCTGCTCTTCCCCCTCAGATGTGCTTTGACACAGCCGGGCTTCCAGGCAGGGCTGAGTCAGCGTCGTTGCCTAAGGAGCCCGGCAGAGCCTCCCACCATCTTCATGGACCTGAGGCCCACCGAGCCATCAGACCACGGGCCGTTGGAAAGGTACGGGGAGCGATGACTGCCCTGCAGCAAACCCACTGCTTTGCGCATGCCACGCTGGCCGAAAGAGGAACAGGGACTTGGGCAGATGGGAAGAACTGGGCATGGGCGAGTCCTGGGAACACTGCTCAGCTGAGAAGTGCTCTTAGCCGGGATCTGAGCCTGGCCAGCAGTCCCGCTTGGTCCCTTCGGCAGGCTCTCCCAGCAGAGAGGGAGGAAGCTGAGGCAGATGGCAATCTTTCTTGGGCAGCGGTCTAAGCAAACGGTCTAGGTCGGGTGCGTTGCCCTGGAGTGCTTCCCTCTACCACCTGGCAGGAAGCACAGTGGCCCTTTGGGTTGGACTGGCTGGGGTTTGGCCGGCCTGCCCACCCTCCTGCCTTGGGTCACCAGGGAGGCCTGGGCATTCCAAGTCCCTGGTGGGAGCCCAGCCTGGCGGGGGTGGACTGGGGCATGTCCAGTGAACCCTCTTTTCTTCTTCCCCAGCCCCAGCCCCAGCTCTAGCTCCAGCTCCTCTGACAGCGAGGAGGCAGGGGAAGAGGAGACCGCTGCTCGGAGAGACCGGCAGGGCCCAGCCGGGCTACGGTAACCACCACGGGCTCCTGCTGCCTGGGGCTGCTCCCTGTCTGCTCTCTGCACAAGCCCGTGGCCTGGCACATTTAACATTTGTGCTTTCAGCTCTATGTGTTGCATCCAAAGAGCCAGCTCAGGAGGGTGGGGGTGGGTCTTGGAGGTGGGGAGGGTAGTCTTGGGGGCCCACCTGGGGCCCAGCATTGTCTCAGCCTGCCTTTTGTCCCTGTACATCACCAAGGACACCTTAGCCTACTTTTGAGAAGGGATTAGTATATTTTCTTTCTGAAAAATACCTCCCCTGATTGATTTTGCTCCCCGTTGGTGATGGCAATGGAAGAGAAGAGAAAGTGTAGTAGGGATGGAGTAAAGTAATGGTCGTCAGCCAGAAATGAAAGGCTTAGGTGAATCAGGATGTGAAATGTCAAATTCAGAGAATGCTCAAGTCCCCTTTGTGGGGAGGCCACGACGTGGTCAGGGGCGAGTCACAATCATGTGCTGTGGCAGTGTCCATAATTTTTGGAATTGGAAACCTCGCAGACAGACCCTACCTTTCAAGAATGTCAGAGTCTATTGCAACTTTTCCCCTACTGTGGTCCATGATCAGGCATTATAGGAAAAAGAAAGAAGAAAAATTGGGGTTGAGAAAGGTCACACAGGTTTTATCCCCAAAATGCTTCCACCTATTGACATGCGTTGTGACTCAGCCAGGGTGGGCGCCTGCCCTCGTTACTTATGCACATCTGGGGAACTGGGGAAATGCCTCTGGAGGCACTCTGGCTTTTGTGTGTGCCCTGTTCCAGCGGCGAAGCACTGGGCGGTTTGGCCTCCACTTGCATCGACTGAGGTTGCTTCTCTTGTGTTGCAGGGACTACACTGGGAAAAGCCAGCTTCTCCAGCAGCTCAGGGCTTTTCGGAAGGGGATGGCTCAGCCCCAATTGCCTGCCAGCAAGCGTCTCAGCAGCCAGAAGGCTCAGGCCCCTGACGATACAGCTGGATCCGGAACTGGGAAGAAGCAACATGTACCACTCTGAGCCTTGAGACAGAGTGCCCGGCCAGACCCTCAGGAGGAAGTCCCAGGGCCTTGGGGGACCCCCTGGGCTAGGACAGCCGGAGGGGGCCTGGTGTTCCTCGGGGCCAACTGTGGATGGCTCTGGGACTGGGTCTTAAGAGATTAGCGAGATGGTTTGACTCTCAACACGCCCAGGCCCGATGGTCCCTTTTCCCTCCCATTTCCATTAGCAGGTACTTTTGGATCTGTTACCTAGCCCTCTGGTAGAATTTGGTCAGAACATTTTCATGCATTTAGAGCAAAAAGACACCAGCACAAAATTGTACATGTGGCATAATGACAACTCAGGTGACCCCAGTCCTCTGAAAGGGCCTCAGAGGAAAGTCCATGGAGACAGTGCTTTGTCCTGCTGTGGAACTGCGAGCCTGGTGACCTTTGTCCGTTTTTTGCATTTTCCCTTTTACATGCATCTGTTATTGCCATCATACAAGGTCTTTTTAAAAACTATAAAATTTAAGTAAAACATATTTGGAGAATTTCAAGGTGGAAAGGTCTTAAAAGAGAATTTAGCCTGATTTTCTGGGTCCCTGGATATTTACTATTTTGTGTACTTAAGTTAACGTACTACGTATATACCAAATGAACTTTTGATTGAAATTTGACGTCTGTTTTTCTTTCCCCAAGCCACAAAGGCACATAAATGTTCTAAAAGGTGCCTGTGTGGAGTTGGTGGAGTCGGTCTTAAAATACAGAGAGAACACTGAATATTCTAACACCTGAACTGCCCTGGTTCCACAAGGCTGTCCTTGTGAATGGCCAGCAAGAGCTGGGGCCCATAGGAGGCACTCCTCTCTCTGTCACCCTGTTACTTTGCAGGCATCGTCCCCTACCTCCACCCCTCATTTTCATGGTCCTTTCATAACTGCTGTTTTCAGCCCTGCTGCCCAACAGGCTGAAGCCCTGAAATGTGGCACCTTTGTTCCCTCCTCAACTTGTTCCCAAGATTCTGCTCCTCGGGCTCAGCCTCGCTCTGCCCTGTCTGCCCCATGGGAAGCATGGTAAATCACCTGCGTTTTTCCCAGGCTGTGACTCAGGTGGTCCAGCCCGGCCCTTGGCACTTGGGTGCCAGCATTCAGCTGGGGTCATTGTAGGCTGCCATCTGCTGAGGGTGGGCAAGGATTTCTTCCCATTCAGCTCTGCACCAGGCAAGACAGGCCCTGCCCAGCCTCAGCCAGCCACGGGCAGTCCGGATCAGAACTAGACTCTACCTGATCTGGCCACAGGGGTCCCACCACCAGCCCCCCACTCACAGCAATGAAGGGCATTTTCATTAGAAGCCAGATGCAAGAGGGGCTTCCCACAAGGCCATAGGAGGCCCAGGGGAGGCCTTCCTGCAGAGAATATCCCCAGGCCCTGCCCCACGTGGGGGTTCCCTCACCCTCAGTTCTGGGACATGCACGGAGGACAGGGAAGCCTGGATGTTGCACTCCCCGACTTGTGCTGCCCGCCTAGCTGTCCAGAGCAAAGGCCACTTTTTCCCCTTTTAATGCAGGCAAGTTCACTTATGATGTTCCACAGTGATAGAAAGTAAACTTTGTTCCAAGTTGAATCAATGTTGATTCAACTTTGAATCAACTTTGATGGAGAGTAACTCTGTCAAAGCAAGCCGGGAGGATGAGGTGGTGGAAGTTCACACCTGGGTTGAAAGTGCGTTCCACCCCATGGAGGCGGTGCTTAAAGTTCTCTAGGCCTTAGTTTCCCCACCTATAAAAGGAATTTCATGAGAAGTCCTATTTCATAGGACTGTGTGAGAATGTCGTGGAGTAGGCACCTAATGGGCCCCGCTGTCAGACCAGGAAAAAGCCGCCTCCAACAGCAGGCTGGCCCTGAGTGAAGTGGGCCGGGGCTGTCAGCCGTGTGGGGAAGGTGGGTGGTCAGCAACACTGAACAGCTCGATCTGGCTGGGTGCTTACTACATGTCCCGCAAGAGCTCTGGAAGCTGGCCTAGAAGGTAAAAGACATCTTTACACCAGGCGGCACCGTTCTCCAGGGAACACACAGTGGGGGGGGGGGGGCAGGGCGGTGCTGGGGGGGTGCTGGCATCATTTATTAAGGGATAAGAGCAGGTCATATACCCCAGAACCTGGGTTGCATAGAAAGGTAAAAATATATATAGCAATTGAGTGGTAAAAACAGAACGAAGCATAAAGAACTGGCATGAGGACCAGTCACCCAGTAATGAGGAATGGCCACACTTCTGGATGGAATATTCCAGAACTCAGTGGTTTCAGTACCCCATGACTCCAGAAGTGACTAAACTGAACGACTGTATACCTCTTCCCCCAGCCACTCAGGAGACCATGGATATGAACAAGTGAGAAAGGCATGTCTGCCTCAGGAAGACAAAGTGGGGTAATCAAGGCCGGCCTGTGACCCAGAACATGGCCACTGGGGCGAGAGCAGAGGCAGCTCGGGGGCCTTACCCTGGGAGAGTGGCAAGGCTAGTCAACCCCCAGACTTCCTCACAGGTCGGGGAGATGGGACCTCAGGGAAGCATTCCCACACCAGACACCCATTCTACAAAACGGAGGATTTTCAAAAGTAATTCCCAACCTACCCCATGTCTTGCCGACACCACTAGAATACAGGAAAAGCCTCCCACTGCCTACATTTATAAAGAGTGGCAAGGCTGGAGGGGAAGGATGGGGTATGTAATGCCACAAGCAACTGCGGACACTGAGGCGTTCGCCGCAGTGGCTGGAATGTCCCCCCAATTCTAGTCCAACCAGAACTTCAAAATGTGACCGTATTTGGAAACAGGGTCATTGTAGATGTTATTGGTTAAAGTGAGGATGTTATTGGTTAAAGTGATTGGTCACTGGAAGGGGGGCTTAAATGCGATGACTGTGTCCTTAGGAGAGGACACAGACACAGGGAGAAGGCCGATGTGACAACAGAGGCAGAGGCAGGAGCGATGCTGCCACAAGCCCAGGAACCTCAGGACTGTGGGCCAGAAGCTGGAAAAGGCACAGGATTTCACTACCAGAGCCTCCAGAAGGAGCCAGTGCTGTGAGGGCCCCGCCTTGATTTTGGACATGGGGCCTCGTGAACTGACAGAATTCCTGTTGTTGTAAGGTGCCTGGTCTGGGGTCCTTTCTAGAGCAGCCCCAGGACCCTGCACACCTGCTCTGTGCCCAGCACTCCACCCGAAACGCCCCACTGCTGTGTCCTCTCGCCAGGCCCAGGGCAGCAAACAGTCAGTGTGAGGATGCTTAAGGTCAGGGTTTCTGGTTCTGGAACAGAAACGGTTCTGGCAGCCTCGCGGACTGCGACAACCGTGTGTGTGGTGGCTAGGCTTTGGCCCTGGGAACTCCTGGAGCTGCACCCCCTTGGTGTAGCCGTGTGGGTGCTTCCCCCCACTGTGGGTCTGCTGGTGTTCGTGGGGGTCAGCGCACTGGCGGAAGCCCTGGCCACAGGCTGGGCATGTGTAGGGCCTCTCACCTGTGTGTGTCCTGCAGTGGGCACTGAAGTGTGAGCTGCTGCTGAAGCACTTCCCACACTCCGCACACACGCAGGGCCCCTCCCCGGTGTGTACTGGGCGGTGGAAGACCAGGCTGGGCTCGGGCTACAGTGCTCCCCGTGCTCACCACACCAGCAGGGTTGCTCCCCGGTGTGAGCCCGCTGGTGGGCGCTGAAGTTGGAGCGGTCGCTGCGGCCCTTCCCACACGCAGGACACTGGCATGGCCGCTCCCTGGTGTATGAGCACGGGGCTTCGTCAAGCAGAGTGTCTGATAAAGCCTTTGCTGCATTCAGAGCACATGTACGCCTTTACCACCCTCAGGGCTCCCCGCTTCCCAGAGGCTGCTCGGATTTAGTCAGACCCCTGACAGGGAAGGTTCATGACCCGGGAAAGTGGGGCCAGGCCACCTGCACCAAACTGCCAGCACTCAGCCTGACCATTCTCACCAGTGTGTCCTCCCCGGTGTCTTCTCCATTCTGAAACTGCATGCCGAGTCCTGGGACAGAGAAAGCAGTCCCTGAGGAGAGGAGCTTCTGATAAGAAGGTATTGGCTGGGTGGGCATGCCGTCCGAGAAAAATGATGGAGAACGATGCTCTTCAAATTATCCCTCAAAACACAGAGCAGGGAGTGTCAGCCAGGCCCTGATGCGAGGTGCCAACGCCGCAGCCGAGGCTGCCATAAGCACGTGGCAACTTAATCCTCGGAACGCCCGGAAGGCGGGTGCTATTACTGCTCCATTTTACAGACAAGGAAACTGAGGCACAGGGAGGTTAGGGAACTTAACCAAAGTCACTTAGCTGGTAAGTTAGAAGCCCCAGTGGTCTTGTGCTGCAACCAGCGCCGAGTGGGGGCTCCTGAGTGGGGTCGACGGGAGATGAAGAAAGACACAGATACAGTTAGTTTAAGGAAAAGTGGGGACCAGGTGGGACATTGTCCTCTGATGGAGAGACAATGACCCTGAACATGGGCTCTGCGTTTATTTTATAGGGATAGGTTAGATAGAGCTCAAGGATGTTTTGCAAACTCAGGGAAAAACTGCAGGCATAATTGCTCCGTTTCCAGGCTATCTAAATGATAAATATTTCTTCTGCAAAAGTTACAGCTGCATTCAGCTGAATCTTGTGGTTAACTATCTCCTTCTTAACCCCTGTGGGTCCCGGCTGTTGTCACCGCTGGCTTGATCTGCCTTGCAGATGCAAGCAGTCATGTGCAGCCTGGCCAAGCACTCAACCTCAGCTTCACCGTCCTCCACAGTCTGGCTCTGGGGTCTGGGCTCGTGACTTCTAGGCTAGGAGTTCTCACCCAGGGGCAGCAGTGCACCGCAGGCGATACCTACAAAGTCTGGATTTGGTCATCACGCCAGGGGTGGGGGTGTTGCAACTGGCATCTGGTGGGGAGGGGCCATGAATGCTCATGTTTACTCTTTGGTGCACAGGAGACTCCACAACAGCAAACGATCCGGCCCTGGCATTAACAATGCCCAGGGAGAGAGACTGCGCTCTAGGTTGTTTTGGCTGGAGCAGGACCGGAAGGCCTGGGCTCCCAGATCCTTCCTGCTCATGTACTTGGGCAGCCCCTGAGGCCCCTTTGCAGATCCAAGAACGAGAGCCACAGCTCTGGCGACACGGGCACAGAACGAGAGGGTCCTAGAGTGGACCAAGGCTCTGTCCCTCCAAGCGGTGTGGCTTCGGGCAAAAGCTTTGCTCTGCTTCCATGTCTGCAGCAGGAGGCAAACCCCACCTGGGACCTTGGGCATGAGGCATGCTGGGGCACTGGGCGGGGGGCAGGATGCTGGGGAGCAGATGTCTTCAAGCAGAGCCCCCTGAAGAGGGCACAGTGGGCACACGCTGACCCAGCAAGGCGGGACAGAACCTCCTGTTGCCCTGAGATGTGCCCCCACTACGACCCTGCCTGTCGCCAGGCCCCCAGGCCCCCGGGCCCCCAGGCCCCCAGGCAAGCCCCTCTCGCTCTTCCCTCTTGTCTCCACACTCACCTCCAGAAAGCCAAACGTAGGCTTTCGGCTCACATTACTGGGCCTCAGTTCTCACCTGTGTACAATTAAGATAGAACCACCACACTGGCCTATTGTGAGAATTTTTAAAAAGGAATCGAATCTGGCATTTCCTCAAAAGGTTACACATAGTCCCCACATGACCCAGCAATTCCACCCCCAGGTACAGGCCCAAGAGAGGAGGTGCCACTGGGCGAACTCGGGGGCTCTCTGTTGGCCTCACGCTTAGCTTCGGCTCATTGCCCTCATTTCTCCCCGGGGAACTAGTCTCGCGTTTGCCCCTGTGGCAGTACGCGGCCCCGGACTGATCTGGTATGACTCTCCTTCTCCAATGAGGGGTTTCTGCTGAGCCCCAGACCTTTCTCAAGGTCACCTATCTCCCCTTGCTTTTCCCTCACGCAGGGGTCAGCGCACCTGGGCCCACGAGGCAGTGCCTATTTTTGTACAAAAAGGTTTCTGTTGTTTCACAGCTACTTTCGTGCCAAGACGACAGAGACTGTGTGGCCCACAAACCTGAACGATTTACTATCTGGCGCTTTACAGAAAAAGTCTGCTGCCTCCTGCTCTAAGCTCTTGAGTGTGAGCTTCACAAACACAATCACTATGGTCTCAACTCCAGGAGGGGACAGAATCTGACCTGGAACTGCTGTTTCCTTCTTCCTGACCTGAACCAGCACTAGAGAGGTCCCCTTGATGGGAAAACAGCACCAGCTGGGTCCGGCAGGCCTGCCCCTCGCCCCCCTGCGGGGCGTCAGACGGAGCCTGGGAGTGGGGGGGTCCTGCTCAGAGGGGAAGAGAAGAGAGGATGTGAGTGTGGGCTGGATCGGAACCGTGGGACTGCAAACCCTTTTCCTCGTGAGGGCGAAGGGGCATCAGAAGAGTCTATGGGAAAGTACGATGCTCTGGAAGACAGAGGTGGGAGGTGTTTCGCTTCTGTGCAGACTCTGTTTCTGCTGAGGAAACGGGGTCCAAGGCTTTCACTGGCTCTGGGAGGGAACCCGGATGCCCTGGAGGGGTCTGGAGTTTCATCCCAACAGAGACTAAGTGGCCAAGCGCGACAACCACAGAGGGAGACAGATGCGGAACACAAAGCAATAGTCCAGCCACAGCATGCACAGTGAATTCATGTTCTCCATGTATGTGACAGTGGAAAGGTTTCCTTTTCATTCATTTTGCAGGTACTTATTTGGGAAAAAATGAGGATGTAAAGGACAGTGTGTGAGGGTTAATTTTCTATGCCAGCTTGGCGGCTATGCTGCCGCTGTTTGGTTAAATGCCGATCTGGATGCTGCTGGGGAAGTACACGCAGATGTGAATAACACTCACAACCCACTGACTGTAAGTAAAGACCACGATCCACCAATCGGCTGAGGGCCTTACGGGCAAAACCTGAGGTTTTCCAGAGAAGGAATTGTGTCTCAAGACTGTGACATAGAAATCTGGCCTGAATTTCCATACAGATTTTGGACTTGCCAGCCTCCATAATCATGTGAGCCTATTTTTTAAAATAAATCTTTTGCCCTGGCCAGTGGCTCAGTTAGTTGGCGCATCATCCTACACGCCCCAAAGGTTGTGGTTTGATCCTCGGTCAGGGCGCATGGGGGAGGCAACCAATCGATGTTTCTTTCCCACACCAATGTTTCTCTTTCTCTCTCTTCCTCTAAAATCAATAAACACATCCTTGGGTGCGGATTAAAAATATAAAGAAATAGAAATAAAATAAACTTCTTTACACACACATGCACACACATACCCTATTAGTTCTGTTTCTCTGGAGAACCCCAACTGATACAAAGCAGCATCTCAATTCCTTTAGAAAATATTTCAGGAAATGAGTGGGTGACAGGACTGGCAAGACAAGCCGCGTGGAAAGAGCAAAAGACACAGTGCTGAGCTCCGGCTGCTGTGGCGCAGGGGATTGAGTGTGGCCTGCAAATGGAAAAGGTCGCAGGTTCGATTCTCAGTCAGGGCACATCCCTGGGTTGTGGGCCAGGTCCCCCCATCCGTGTGAGAGACAACTGATCTATGTTTCTTTCCCTCTCTTTCTCCTTCCCTTACCCTCTTTCTAAAAGTAAATACAATCTTTTTTAAAGAGACAGTGTTGGGTGAGAAGCTGGGGTGGTGGTACCAAGAGGCCATGGAAGGCCAAGGCGTGGCCAGGAGCAGCTCTGCCTGTGGGGGTGGAGGACCGCAAAGAGGACGGTGGGAAACCAGACCCACTATGAGCTGAAGGCGTGAAAAAAGAAGAAACTCAGGACAGCTCTGGGCATCTGCCTGGGACGTGTGTGAGCAGCCACACTGCCCACTACAGCGGGGCCACTGACAGGACACCAGCAAACCTGGATTTGCAGGCTGTATGCGGCTGGATACCAAGTGAGCTTGCCTGGGAGCACACCTGGCAGGCTGAACCAATCCCTGGGCACGGGGCTGGTGAGTTCCTATTTCTAACACTTCTCACAGTTCCTCAGGCTACTACAGAGTGAGAGCTGCTAGACCAGCTCCTGTAGGCAGTGGGGAGCCAGGGAAGGTACGAGCAGGGAGGTGGCCTGGGTCTTGGGTCCTGGAGGCAACATACGCCTTTTGGGAAATGCCAGGCCAGCTACATCCAACACGAGGCAAGGAGCCACCCTCCCCCTGCGACCGGCCCACACCAGACCCATGGTTTCTGATGGGCAGCAGTCTGGGTCTCCCCACATGTTACCTGCACTCTCTGACAGCATGTCCCAACTGCAGTTCTGCTGAACTGAATCCAGGTACCCCCATTCCTCCTGGGACAGGTACACAGCCATGTCCTCCAAGGTCACCGGCACCTGCAAGGACACAGCCCACTCAGTCCTGTGCCAGTGTTCCTTCACGCCGGGCCGGCCTGGTGGGCTGACCTGTTCCTTCCACTCACTACACAATGGTGGGTCCTTCTCACCTCCCACCACTCCTTCCCTCTCCATACTTTTCCTCCCCACATGTTGTCATACCTTCTCCTCCTCCCAGGCTCGGCTCAGAGACATAGCAGGCTCTTGAGGAGGACACCATCGCCACTACGCTGTGTCCTGTCTCTGCAGGGCTGTACACAGTGTGGACAGATTCACTGTGTGGAGCCGCTAGATCTGCTGCATGCTCAGGGTCAGCATGCTCTGCCCCAGCTCAAGCCAGCCCTGGGACCCACATGGGGTGACTTGAGAACTTCAGGATGGCTCTGTTAGTGATCTCCAAAGCTAGCACCAGACTGGCCTGGGGGCGTGACTAAAACCCAAGCGAAAGCAGGGAGCATGAGCACCCTTCCCTTTCCCCTCTTCTTTGCCAAGGCAGATTGCCTCTGCCTTTCTCTCTCCTACGTTCCAAGGGCTCTTCTATTTCCTCTGTAACTTTCTAAATAAACTTTCTCTTATAAGTTGAAAAAAACAAAAAACTCCAAGCCAAAAAAAAAATAACTTAAAAAGTAATTAAATAAAACCCAAGCTTACAATGTCCAGAAGAGACAAATCCCAAGAGAGAAAGAGGGTTGGTGGCCGCTGGGGGAGGGGCAATGGGCAGCAAATGCTAATGGCTGTGGGGTATTTGGGGAGGAGATGAAAATGCTCTAAAGTTGATTTTGGTGATGATCGCACAACTCTATATAGATGCCTACACTTTAAATGCGTGAACTGTATGTAATATGAATTATATGTCAATAAAGCAGTTATTTAAACAAACAGGCAAAAAAGACTATTCCAGGCCAGAGCTCGGGGAGGAATCTGATTTATACCTCGAATCCCAAGTGACTGCAACACCCCTGGGTTTGAGCAATTGCCCAAGCTCACCATCGGACCCCAGACTCCTCCATGAATGCCTGATACTCACAAGACCTCTCAGGAGGCAAGTGTCGCTCCAGGGAAGAGTGCCTCTGAAACCCTCGGGCCTGGCCATGGGGCAGAAGTGCCTCCACAGGGGTGCTGTAGACCAGGAAAGCCCGCTCACCTGGGACCAGGAAGGACATGGCCGACGCTGCCATCTCCCGGTGCTGGGAGGCCACTGGGCCTGGAGAAAGAGCAGAGTCACCAGTGAAGCCCACACAACCCACCTGTGGGCACAGCAGCGAAGGCCAGAACAGCTCCCCACCTACGCTCAGCTTCCCACAGGAAGCCACACACATGCAGCTCTCAACCTCCTGCGACTCTCCTTCCCTGTGCCTCCCTCTCCTGCAGGGCCGCTTTCCTTGAGGGCTGGCTACTCACCCCTCTTTGGCCAGAGCTCAAGGCTTCTCTTCAGTCTGTGGCTCAGCTGGGCCCCTTCCTCCAGGGACAGCTCCTTAGGCTGTGCCTCTGCCTGGTGTTTCAAAGACTGGTCCCTGTTGGTGGGGCACTGTGTTGTCAGAGAGTACCTCTAGGCCCTGCGCACGGAGTGAAAGCTGCCAATCAGCTCCCAGGTCAGGGGAAGACCCACAGGGTCCCCAACCGTCGTCAGGAACCCCTGGCCATCCTCACCACCAAGGTGGCATCGTTGTTGTACCCTTGACCCTCCACACGCCACACACAGCCCTACCTCCAGCCAACACCCGGGGAGAAGGAAAATGAGCTGGGAAGAGGTCAGGCTCCCAGCCTGGACACAGGGAGGCCTGGTATGCTCCCGGGTGACTCCACGGTCTCCCCGTCACACTGTATCAGTGTCACCGTCACACTCTTACCCTTGTTTCCTGGTACTCCCAACAAACCTTGGGCCAGAAGGGCCCTAAATCCAATCTCATTTTGGAAGTTGGCAATACTGCATTTGTTACAGTTTTTGAAATCATCTACAGGTGCTCTGGGACAATCTAATTCCTAATTCCAGAGAAGGTGGATTGGATGAACTTGGGTCACAGTTCACTGAACTCTGCAATAGCACTTGGGACAAGAGACATTCTCCAGGGAACTAAAACAGCAGGGAAACAGTCTCAGGCTCCCTCTCGTCCAGTAGTTCACATCTCTGACAGGAGTCAGTCCCAGAGGTCCCAGAGTACACAGTGACAGAGGGAAGCCATGCAAGAATCCCCAAAACCAGGCCGGAGAGTCTGGGCGGGGGAGGTCCTGAGTTATCAGTCACCGTGACAGCAGGACTTGCTTATGGCCCTCAGCTCACACTGCGGCCAGGTTTTAGAGGGATGCGTCTGTCCTGCTGGGTGCAAGGGAGCAGCAGGATGCGGGCAACGGCACTGCCACGGGAAGAAAGGCGACCTGCCAGCATCTGCCAAATACCTAACCTGGGCATGGAACTGATAAAAGAGTTAAAACAGGTGAAATGATTTTTTTGTTTTTCATCTCGAGTTTAGTGACTACAAGCAGGAGAAATTTCTACGAGGCTTCCCACTCCCCAAATCTGGTTAGAAGAATGTGGCATGTGCTCTAGAGTGACCCTGTCTCCAGAGCTTTCCACAATGATGGAAGTGTCCTAGCTTAGAAAGGGCTAGTGGAGCTGTACGTGGTTAATCAACAGGTGGATACCCTTTAGCCGAGGTTGAGAAACTTTGCCATTGCTTTCTTCCATTCAAAACGTCTGGTTCTCCTAATGACCACAGCTGGCCACAGCTCTGGAGTCCAAGGAATCTCTAAATGCAGACCTCAGCAGCAGGGCCCTGAGGATGCAGAGCCGGTTTCCTTGGGCTGAGAATGCCTCCCACCGCACCCTCTATTTTCGGGGCTCCCACTGAAGCCCTTCCACAAGGACCTCCTCACCACTCTCCGGCTGCTGCTCCCGCACCCAGGCCTGGATCTCCCCAGCAGCACCATCAGCTCCAGGATCTGCTCCTTGGTACACAGCTCCGGTCATCGTAGCCAGCAGCAGCAGAGGTCGCAGCCGAGCTGCCAGCGGTGGCTCAGGGCCTCCTAGGAGCC
Organism: Micronycteris hirsuta; assembly: GCA_004026765.1. NCBI lineage: Eukaryota > Metazoa > Chordata > Mammalia > Chiroptera > Phyllostomidae > Micronycteris > Micronycteris hirsuta. The sequence goes on from PVJI01002430.1 coordinate 121,016, forward strand.
AGCCACATCCTGATAGCAGAAGAGCTGGAAGAGCTGGTAGAAGGACTCAGGGCTGGGGTCTTCCATCTTAAGGGAGGGCTCCATTTCCGGGGGGACGTTCTTCCTCCTCCTTCTTCACAATCAGGATCTCATCCGACCCCGAAGGCGGTGAGGGCTGGAGGCCCCTGGCAGCAGCCATGTTCCCAGTGGGCCTTGCTCCTTCTCAGGCCTGGGGGTTCAGATCTGTCTCTCTCAATGCCCCTGGCCAGACACAGGGTAGATTTGTTTTTTCAGAGCTCTGTGGACAAACGATGACATCATTTGGGGTGCAGCACTGGGGCTGAATAAATGTCTGCACCCATAAACCCCTGCCTAGGGCGCAGGGCTAGCTCACCCTCACTGGCAAAAAAGGCTTGAAATAGATCAACCTATCTCTGCTACTAACTCCCTGCTAGTTCAGGGGCAAACTATTTAAGCTCTCTGGGCCTGTTTCTTTTAAAAATATATTTTTTAAAAAAGACTGTATTTCTTTTCCTCTAGAGAGAGGGAAAGGGAGGGAGAAAGAGGGAGAGAAACATCCATCAATTGCCTCCTGCACACACCCAGCTGGGGACCTGGCCCGCAACCCCCGCGTGTGCCCTTACTGGGAATCTAACAGGTGATGACTCTTCATTTGAAAAGAAAAGATGGCGAGCCCTAGCCGGGTAGCTCAGGTGGCTAGGGCATCAGACAGGTAGAGGCTGCGGGTTTCACCCCTAGTCAGGGCACAGACAAGAAATCAACCAATGAATGCGAAAATACGTGGAGCAACAAATCGATGTTTCTCTCCCTTCCTCTCTCTCTCTATAAAAAAATCAATCAACAAAAACTTAAAAAAGAAGAGATGGTGATTGTCACCCACACGCAGGTTGCTGAGAGAACTAAACGAGATGACGGCAAGTTCGGCGCAGTACCTGGGACCGGTGAGTGCTGGAAATCATTACAGGTGACCCCTTTTTGAATGAGGTCCCTTTGGAAATATGGTGAGAACCAGAGGCCCCTCTGCCCAGGAGAACACAGATTCTGTCTCAACCTGACTCCCGATTTCAGACTCGGTGAGCAAGCCCGTCTGTTGGCTCCGCCGGTACCCCCGAGTGGACAGTCACCACTGTGGTCCTTTCAGCTCCAGGGTCCTGGGAGGACTGGGACTCTCTGGCGGACTGCTCAGGTCTCGGAAAGCCAGCGGTGGCCGAGGCTGAACACAGATCAGGGCTCTGGAGCGGGATGCAGGATGGCAATTCGAGCCGGGACCTTGCGCCCTCGCACTCACGTGCTGCGCTGCGGACCCTGGAATGCTCGAAGCGCGCTTAGGACCGCAGGTGCTGGGGGATAGATGGGCTAGCTGGCCTGGGACGCAGGTCGGGAGGTAGAGGACTTCAACCACAGAATGCAGGCTCAGCACGAATCCGCGTAGGCCATTAACTGGGAGAGCTGTCTGGCTTGGGAGCAAGGCAGTGCGGGCAGACCCAAGGGAAGCAAAGGGTGGGGCTGCCAAGAATGGTAATGTCTGGCTACATGGGTCTTTGGGAGGTGTGGTGGGTGAAGTAGTCCTTGCATCATTTGTTGAGAGACGCCCGCAAACTGCATTTTGGATAACTCAGTCCTGCAACCCCTGGCTAAACCACTGGGAACCTGGGAACAAGGCTGCAAAGGTGGGTCCCCGGGGAGCATTGGGTAACTAGTCCCCGTGGGTAACTAGTCCTCCCCCGACCCCCTTCAGTGGGCATGCACGACTGCTAGGAGACCCGCTGCAGCTTCTGGGCTGTTTTCCCCACTTCCCTTCCACGCCTTCTTTCTCCTAGCATGAGAAAGTCCAAGGTGGAGGGGACCTTGGAAATTTACTTTAAAGATTTATTTATTTTTAGACAGAAGGGAATGGAGGGAGAAAGAGAGGGAGAGAAACATCAATGTGTGGTTGCCTCTCACTTGGCCCCCACTGGGGACCTGGCCCGCAACCTAGGCATGTGCCCTGACTGGGAATCGAACTGGCAACCCTTTGGTTCACAGCCCACGCTCAATCCACTGAGCCACACCAGCCAGGGCGGAAATTTACTTTTTTACTTGCATAGTACTTTACATACCAGGCTCTGTTTAAAAGGCTTTGTTATTATTAACTGAGTCCATCTTTGAAACAGCCCTAGGTGGTAGGTACTACTGTCCCTATTTTATAGATGAGGAAACTGAGGCACAGAGAGGTTCAGTGATCTGCCCACGGTCAAACACCCGAAGCAGACTCAGAACTGCTGAGGTTGGAAGCGAGATGGCTATCCTAGTTCAAGCCCTTAATTTTAAAGACTGGGAAGTGACAACCCAGAAGGTTACTTGCTTGGGCATCTTGGTTACCAGTTGCTTATTTATTTCATTTAAAAAAATTTATTTAATGATTTTTTTGAGAGAGAGGAAGGGGGAGAGAAAGAAAAACATGGATTTGTTGTTCCACTTATTCATGCATTGGTTAATTCTTGTATGTGTCCTGACCAGGGATTGAACCCACAACCTGGGTGTATCAGGACGTTCTAACCAACTGAACTGCCTGGGCAGGGCTCCTTCATTTGTTAATTGACAGATATTTACTGGGCTCCAGTTTGTGGCCAAGCAGGTGTGTGAACAGAAGGTTACTTAGATGTTCCCTGGTATTGCAGTGGAACCTGGAGGAGAGGGCGGGGTCTGGGCACCAGAGAGTAAGCAGGTAAAGGGTCTGGGTGAGGGCTGTGTGCCTAGCACATGGTAAGTGCCACTGAACATCCTCACTGAGCCTTTCAGCTCTGGTATCCCCAGACCTAGCGCTTACCCCACCCTCCCAGTGGCTGCCTTGTTTTCTTCCACTCCTACTCTCCATTCTCATATTTCATTTCCCGCCCTCTACATCCGATATCCAGTGTTTATTGTGACGACTTGAGACAGACAGAACAAGACACTGAGCTGCCCATGACTGATTCATGGAGACCGCCTCCTCCCTGAGTCGGAGGCATCTTTAAGGGCAGGGGCCAGATTTCCGGACTGCCTCAGGCCCCCACAGCCTTGTGGTGGGACCTGAAGAAAGCAGGCCTATGTGTGCCTCAGTTTCTCCTTACAACACCTGTCTACTTGTCAGGAAGGTCTGGATCTTCCAATGAACTACCTCTAGTTATGGGTGTGCTGCTACCAAGGTGTGGAGCTATTCAGAGACTAGTGCTCAGTCTGACAGAAGGGGCCTGAGATTCTGTCTGCTTGGGGACAGAGTGGAAAGGGCTCATTTGAACAAGTCACAGATGGGCACATAGCAGGGAAGGAAGAAGAGGGCATGGACAAAAGTGGGATCAGAAACAGGAGGAAAACAGGAGGCCGCGGGACGGTCTGAGGAGTGGCAGGTTCTATAGGACTGGAAGGCCACGATCAGGTTGCAGGACACACTGGGCTCTGTCTACAGGGACAGACAAGTGTGGGGACACCAGCATTTTTTTTTATTGTTGTTCAAGTACAGTTGTCTCCATTCCCCACCTCTCCCCCACCCCACTATTCCTCACCTCCCACCCTCAATCCTAACCCCCTTTGACTTTGTCCATGTGTCCTTTATACATGTTCCTTATGACCCTTCTCTCTTTCCCCACATTATCCCCTCCCCCCTTCCCTCTGGTTACTGTCAGTTTGTTCTTTATTTCAATGTCTCCGGTTATATTTTGCTTGCTTGTTTGTTTTGTTGATAATGTTCCACTTATAAGTGAGATCATGTGGTATTTGTCTTTCACTGCCTGCTTATTTCACTTAGCATAATGCTCTCCAGATCCATCCGTCCATGCTGTGGGGACACCAGCATTTCCAAAGCTGCCCTACACCCTCCTGTTTCAAAACGCCCCCTGGTTAGCGGTGGGGCCCCTCCATCTCATCCTCCTCTCCTCAAAGCCGAATGTATAGAAGTTAGCCAGTCTATGTAGCAGCCACGCCCTGGCTAATTTAGTTCTGGTCTTCTGTCTAGACAGCTTTCAGTGATTGCAACTAACAGAGGTTTAAAGGACAAATTTATACTTTGCCCAGGATTTCTGTCTTAATTCCATTTTGGAGGGACAAAAACATTCATTCCGTAACAAACACAGACTAGGATGAAGTTGGTTCTCCATAGGCATCCACCAAAATCATTGTCTCAGATCCTGGCTCCACCACTGCTGAACGAGGTAAGCCTTGCCTTTGCCTCATCTGTAACGGGAGGACTGTCATAGCGCCCACTTCTGAGCTGACACGCAGAATTAGATAAGATTATGTCTGCAAAGCTCCTGTGACAATGTCCAGCATGTAACAGACGCTCCATAAACGTCAGCTCTAGCTTTACGGCTTGCGACCCCACTGGGATGCAGTTTGCACATCTCAGTGTGTGGGTGCCGGACACCTGGAGCCATGGAGCTCCTGTAAGAGGTCCACAGGGCCGTTAAGGCCCCAAATATTGCTTATGGTCTGAATGGAAAGTACTTATACACATATACCCCTGTTCATACTTATAAATGTACCTTGTTTTCAGTGTTTATGGAATCCACCAAACAGTTTGAATTTGAATTAAAAGGACAGCCTCATACAGAAGTTTGCAAACAACTAATTAGCGTACATGTATCCTCCTCTGAAGACAGAGGTTGTCACCACTCGGCACTGATGATGACCATGACACGTGCTAGGTGTCGATTTTGCTCACATGTACGTAATAACGAGAGCCGGGAGAATGGCCTACAACCAAGCACTCTAAAAATTTGAGACATCTTTGGTAGCAATTTCTGTGTCCAAATGACTAAGAACCAACAATTCATTGAGTCAAATAGTTTAGTTTCTTCGATTAAGTTATCGAGGAGAGTCATCAGAGAGCTACTGTGCCCCAAAGCTGATGGGTGTTTTATTACACTTTTTCTAAAGCCTCCATGAGCTTATAAAAGCTCATGTTTTTAAGTACTTCCTCAGTCCCTGGGATTGTGTTTGAGCTGTGCTACTTAAATCCTCACAGTGACTCTCTGTGACCCACGTTTTAGGTGAGTGAAGAGAGAGGTACGCAGCTAGGAAAGTGGGAGAGCCAAGACCAGCTCAGGCAGGCTCACTCTGGAGCGGCTGCCCCAAGCACTTCCCTAAAGGCACACCTGCCTGCTGGCCAGGTAACGGAAGCCCTGCCTTGGCATAGGTATCTAAACGGTTTCTCAGAGGACTCTGGTGCTGTACCAAGATTCTCCTTTGAGGTGGCCACTCAGGGCCATAATGCCCCCTCTGGTTTTCTAGACAAAGTGGACAGATCTGCTTGGCACACAGTAGGGGCTCCATAAATATTTGCTGAATGATTGAATAAATTAATGAATGATTTTTAGACACTCTGCTGCCCAACCTTACGACAAACTTGATTCCGACAATAATATAAATGGGAATAAGTCACACCTATGCCCCAGAGGATACTTACTATTTATTATACAGACATTAAAATATTTTGCTCTAGACTGAAACATAGAGGCACTCAGTAAACATCAGTTTTTTGCTATGATTTCCATGAACAAAGAATGAGGGACAAGGGTGCTTGCTGTGCAATGCTGTAAAGCCTCTCCTTGGAGTCTGGCTGTGGTCTGGTTCCACTATTAAATTTTAGACAGATGAGATAGTATACATCAGTTAACAGCAAGGCAGGAGATCTCCATTATTTACACCTTGAACCACCCGGCATTGGAAACTTTATCAGTCTTTTCCCTACAGCCAGCAAGTCAAATGAGAAGCAGGTGGATAAGAACAGTCTTAGAAAGCATGACGATTCCTCCAAGGGAGAGTGGCCTCCAGGATGAAGACATCGCAGAAAAGGGCTGGAGTGTTGAAAAAAAGGGTACTCAAGGACCACCAAGCATGCCAAGGAATGCTTACCCATGGGGATGATGTCTGCTAACCTCTCTTACTTGCTGTCAGCCCAGACACAGGTCAGAATGAGGTGAAGCTCCACATTCCTCTTGAGAAAAACAGTGTCTTAGTCAGCTTGGGCTGCCATAACAGAAACACCACAGTCTGGGGGCTTCACCAGCAGACATTCATTGCTCACCATGCCGGAGACCAGCGGATTTGGTTCCTCCTGGTGAGAGCTGTTGTCCTGGTTTGTAGATGGCTGCCTTCTCTGTGTCCTTGCCTGGCGGACTGAGTGATCTCTCTCTTCCTAATAAGGCCACACGGGCCTATCAGATTAGGGCCCCACCTTTATCACCTCATTCAATCTTGATTACCTTCTACAGACCCCTATCTCCAGATAGAGTCGCATTGTGGCTTAGGGCTTCAACAGAGTTTGGTCGGGGACACAATTCAGTACACAGCACATACCACCAGTCCCTAGAATGACACAAGATTCTTCTCAGATCACCACCCACTGCAGACCTGGGGTCACTGCTCAAACACCCACAAGGGCCAGAGAGGAAGGCAAGACTGGGCTTTCGACACAGACACACTTTTGTTTTGCACACCAAGCATTCTGGAATATTATTGCTTTCAACAATGAGCCCTGGCTGGTGTAGCTCAGTGGATTGAGCGCGGGCTGTGAACCAAAGGGTCGCTGGTTCGATTCCCAGTCGGGGCACATGCCTGGGTTGTAGGCCAGGTCCCCAGTGGGGGCAACGTGAGAGGCAACCACACATTGATGTTTCTCTCCCTCTCTCCCTCCCTTCCCTTCTGTCTAAAAATAAACAAAATCTTAAAAAAAAAAATAAAGACATGTACTCTCACCATTTTCCTTAAAGCATGTGTCTCTCTTGGTCAGACTTTTCTATTACCATGTATGAGAGTGAAGTGCATGTGAAGAGCTTCTACTACAAAAGACACAGCAGTGCCAGCATGGTGGCAGATGGCCGTTGATCAAGGCCTCTGTGTCAGGACACAGGACGTAGTGGGGGATGTAGGCCCCACGCTGCTAGCCAATCTGTTTCCCAGAAGCCAGATACCTCGATGTTTAGGTGGAAACTCCCAATTCTGAATTTTGACTTAAAATGGTTTTAAATCCTGTTTCAAATAAGCAAAACGCACCAACACATTTCTGGGCTGTGTCTGGCACACACATATAAGATGATGCAGGTGTGATAATGCTCTGAAGAAAAGCACAGCAGGCTGAGAGGGGAGAGTGGGGCAGCTGCTATTTTAGATAGGGGTTATTTCGACACGAGGACTATTCATTCAGCTGGTGTCTACATCAAGCAGGGAAGCCAGCATCTCCTTGGCTTCAACGCTTTCTTCAAAGGCTTATTTACACACAACAGGAGGTCAGAGCTGAGGGAAGAGAAATAGAGGTAAAATGTCTGGTTTCCCTCCAAAAAATCTGCTGTGGGCCAACCATGCACAGGAGAGCCAGCCTGTGAGACACAGACAGACACACAGAGAGAGTGAGGGGAGAGGGTGGGGGACTTAGTGAGGAGAGAGCAGCAGTCATCTAACGGGATTTTTTCACTGAAGGCAGGCCAAGGTGAGTAAACATCACCTGAGGGATGCTGGCAGTTGAGGAATCCAATCAGATACCAAGAATAGGGCTTTTTGGCTATGCTGACTTAACAGGATTCTTGCTGAAACTGGACAATGCAAAGATGAAGTCAGGGCATAGCGGAGAAGACAGTTCAGAGGAGACTGAGTAGAGTTTGGTCAAGAAAACCTTTGTTGCTGCTTCCAGGGTAAACAGGCTCCCTCTCCCTGACGGGCAGGAAGACTGCTCTGGAGGAGCTGGGAGTGCCTTTTGGGGTTCTCATTTCTAAAGCAGAAGTTGGTCAAGATAAGACGGCTTGCCCTGGCCAGGTGGCTCAGCGGGTTAGAGCGCTGGCCCAAGGCACCATGGTTGCAGGTTTGATCCTGGGTCAGGGCCCATATGGGTGAGTACAGCCAGTGAGTGCATGGATGGCTAGAACAACAGATTGATGTTTCTCTCTCTAAGGATCAGTATGTTAGAAGTAAAATAATAAACTAAAAAAAGAGTGCTAAAGAGATGCCAGTGCCTTTGGCCACAGGGGTGTACAACCCACGGCTCACCGACTGCATGTGGCTCGGGATGGCTATGAATGCAGCCCAACACAAAATCGTAAATTTACTTAAAGCCTTTTTTTGCTCATAAGTTTTCGTTAATGTTTGTGTATTTAATGTGTGGCGCAAGACCCCAAAAGGTTGGACACCCTGGTAGGAGATAAAGCTTCCCAGGTCTAGGTGTAGCCCTCCCTCCCCAAGCTCCCAACCACTTCCAACCCCAAACAGTCCTTGTCCTGTCTGCTTCTTTTTGAATGCCAAACAACCCCGCTCCCAGAGTTTTAAGTACTGAATCCAGGGAAGGTCACATGATTAGGAAGTGATAGACTTGACACTGGAACCCACCTTTTTTATTCCAGAACCCCAGCTCTGGTTAAGTACCACGTTAATGCCTCTTAGCCCGTGATACTAGCCCAGTTATGGAAGGCCTGACTCAGTCAGCTGCACCTGATTCTTTCTCCTAGTCCTCTACGGCCAACTCGCTCTGCCGAGTTTCCCTGTCTGGGGCGCGCCCCGGGCCGCACTGCCAACACAAGGCACGAAGGGGCCGCAGGCCAGGTTCGCAGCCCACCTCTGCTCCGCTGGCTGCGCCTGCGCGAAAGTCACCTCCTCTGCCTGAGTTTTAACCTCTGAGCTGGGGAAAGAGGCCGGAGGCGAAAAGCAGAAGCGCGGAGCAAGAAGTAAGCGCACAGTCAAGGTCAGCGCCCGGGACTGGGCGTTGGAGACGCACCGCCGACACGCCGTAGCTACTGCCACCGCTGGCGCCGAAGGCTCGCGCCGATACACCCGCCCGAAGCCCACGCTGCGGGGCGGGCGGCCACACTTCCCAGAGTGCCTCTCGCCGCGCCCCGGGGCGGAGCCCGGATCTCCTTGGAAGGGGTCTCGCTGTCTCGAAGGTCTCCCGGGAGGTGTCTCTGCGAGGGGCTGGCAGAGGAAGGGGCTTCGCGTAGAACGCGGGCCAGTCTCTCCCGTGCTCTGCACCTCAGTGTCCAGAGCTGTGAGTGGGGGACGATAACTTGTTCAAAACCATTCATACATTCATTTTTATTTTTTAAAGTCGCATATTGAGTTCTCCCCTATGCCATATCTGCTAGGCATTGGGGTTGCTACAGTGGTGAGCAGGTGCTTGTTTTCACGGAACTTACATTCTACCAAGAAGGCATACAGTGGACAAAATAATTGCACAAATAATTTAATGGCCTCTTTGATAAGTGCCGCAAGAGGTTCAGAAGAGGGGACTTTACTCTCTCAGGGTGGAAGTAGTGATTGAGGGGAGGTTTGAAGGCAGCATAGAATTAACCCGGGGAATTGGGGGAGAGGGTTCCTTACCGAAGGAACAGCAGGTGTCCAGGTCCTGAGGCCTGAGAGATTGGGGATGTGTTTGAGAGACAGAAAGGAACCAGCGTGGCCCAGGTGCAGGAGGTGAAGATTGGGAGAGAAGACCAGAGAGGTGGTGAAACCTGAGAAGGCCATGTCCATGCTTCCTGTCACCTATCAGACCCAATAAGCAGAGACAGGGATTGAATCTTTATGGGCACTTTATTCAGATGGCCACTAATCTGAGAAGACAGCGGGTTTGTACCCTGACAGACCGTCTTAAATTCCATTTTAAAGCGACCCTTTTTATAATAAGAAGGAAAGTGTAGGTAAAGGGTTTGGAATTTGGGGAAAAAGTTAATCCGATAAAAAGCTGCAGCAGCTCTAGCTGGTATAGCTCAGTGGATTGAGTGCCAGCCTGTGAACAGAAGGGTTGCCAGTTCGATTCTCAGTCAGGGCATACGCCTGGGTTGTGGGCCAGGTCTCCAGTAGGGAGCATGTGAGAGGCAACCACACATTGATGTTTCTCTCCCTCTCTCTAAAAATAAATAAATAAAATCTGACAAAAAAAAAAAAAAGCTGCCGCATTCTTTCATCCGTGTCCTGGGTGTTGGTCTTCATCTGTGTCCTGGGCGGTGGACATCTCACTCTGGAGCACCATGGCTCAGATACCATCTTGATGTCTTGCAGCCCTCCTGAGGCACAAAGGTGGAACTGCTTATGGTCTCCTGGAGTCGGGGTGGGTCCTACCTTCAGTTCCTGAAACAATAGCTTTTTCCGTGCATTGATTACTAAGTATATTAGCTATTACCTGAAACTAAAATTCCAACATTTGAGTCCCCATCAGTGGGACTGTGTAGGAAGGCTTGGAGGCCCTGGTGGGAATTGAGGACTTTATTCTAAGAACAATGGGAAACCAATAGTTTGGGATTTCAAATAGGACGGTGTTTTGGGAGGCTAGGAAGCTCTGTGGAGTACATATCTCAAGGGCACTAGAGGGGAGCAGTGAGGTCAGCTGGAAGCCCCTGGAGTGGTCTGCCGTTGACGTAATTCTAGTGATGGTGGTAGTCGTGAGGGAGTGAGCCAGATTCCTGAAGCGCCATCAACTGTGCCCTGGGGTTGACTGGGTTGGGGTGAAGGTGAGAGCAGGCAAGAGTAACTCATTAGTGAAAGGGGGGTGATAACATCTGCAATAGGCGCCATTGTTATTAAAAGAGGCAAAACTAAATGCCTGACACGTAATAAAGGCCATATACACGAATTTAGGAAATAGTAAAGTCTTCCTTTGCCATGGCGGATGGCTTGGTTGGTTGGAGCTTTTGGAGTGTCTTCCCATACACTGAAAGTTTGCAGGTTGATACCTGCTTGGGGGTGTATGAGAAACAGCTGGCTGATGTTTCTCACATCAGTCTCTCTCTCTCTCTCTCTTTCCCTCTCCCTCTCTCCCCTGCCCTCCCTTCCTCTCTCTCTAAAATCAATAAACATATCCTCAGGTGAGGATAAAACATATGTATATTAAAGACTACTTCTGCCCGGCTGGTGTAGCTCAGTGGATTGAGCGCGGGCTGGGAACCAGAGGGTCCCTGTTCGATTCCCGGTTGGGGCACATGCCTGGGTTGTGAGCCAGGTCCCCAGTGAGGGCCATGTGAGAGGCAACCATACATTGCTCTTTCTCCCTCCTTTCTCCTCTCTCTGAAAATAAATAAATAAAATCTTAAAAAAAAAAAGACTACTTCTGTGTTCAGAGCAGTGTTTGTAATGGCAAAACCTAAAAACAATCTAGGTGTCAATCAACAAAATAAAATGATAGATAATGTCACAGAGATGATGTTGAGCCAAAAAAGCAAGTGGCAGTATATCATTTTCATAAATTATAAAAACATGCAAACAGTACTCTATGAATTAGGGATATATGCACACACAGTGAAAGTGTAAAGAAACGCTGCGATTTGGATAACCATCAAATTCAGGATGCTAGTTACTCAGGGAGGCTGGGCAGGGGGTGGAGAAAGCTGTGATGGGGGAAGGGCACAGGGGGGCAAAAACTGCAAGTTTTAATGTACTTTTAAAAGAACAAGTAAAAAATAGCCATTGCTGAAGTATTGAAACCTGGCAAATGTTTTCATATGTAATTTTATTTATTTTTAAAGATTTTATTTACTTTTAGAGAGAAGGGGAGAGGGAGGAAGGGAGGGAGAGAAACATTCATGGGAGAGAGAAATCTCAATTGATGGAGAAACATCAATCGGTGCCTCTCACAGGAGGCGACCCAGACATGAGCCTCAACTGGGAACCCAACTGGTGACCTTTCACTTCGCAGGATGATGCCCAACCAGCAGTTTCCATGAATAATTTCAAATAAATACAGTTCCCATTTTTAAGCAGATCTATTGGCTGTACAGTGTTTCTATTTTAATTTACATTTATCTAAAAAAAATTTTTACTTGAGGTATAATCTATCTATGGTAAAGTGTACAAATCTTAAGTGTATGTCTCAAAGAATTTTACAAATCTATACACCTGTGTGGACTCCACCTAGATCAAGATACAGGTCAGCTTCAATACTTTCGAAGGCTCCCTCCGTGCACTCCCCCACAGCCCTTGCCGGAAACCGCAGATCTGTTACATTAGACCGATTTTTCCTGTTCTTGAGCTCTAGAAATGGCATCGCACAGCGTGTTCTCTTTGCTGTCTGGCACCTTTCATTCATCACTGCCTGTGTGATTCATCTGTGCTGTTGCACGTATCAGTAGTTGGTTCGTTTTTGTTACCAAGGAGCATTTCACTGTGCGCCGAAAGCACAATTTATCCATTCTCTTCTCACTGAACATTTGCCATTTCCAGTTTTGGGCTCTCATGCATAAAGCTATTGTGAATAATTCTTGTCCATATAATCTGGTGGATGTTTTACTGTATTAGATACATGGGACTTCACTTTGTGATTCTTTACTTTAAAAAAAAAATGCTCCCTATCATTGTTCAGTATGACTGCGCAACTAAATTGTGACATGGACCTGCTCAGCGCACCACACAATGCAGAACCCCACGAGACAACAAAATGGTCAGAAAACTGCTCCTCATAGGATCTTGGCATCTGTGAGCAGGTTTGTCATTACACAACCCAGAGGCATGAGGCTGGTGTTGCTATCCCCGTTTCACAGATGGGGAAGTGGATTCTGGCGTGGAGGGTGACTTTGTCTAAAGTCTTACAGTTAAAAAGGGGCAGAGCTGGGCTTGGAGCTCCCACTTGTTGGGCTTGGGGAATCCCAAGACGGGTCCGAGGAAGCCTTCATCCTCGAGTAGGACAGGAAGTGAAGAAGCAACCTGTGCCCGGCCCTGTTCAGTACACAGGTGTGCGTCTGTGCCCTCCGTGAGCTGCAGAGTCACCATGGGTGCCGCAGGAGCCCCTGGAACTACAGGTAAAGTCGTCAGCACCGAGCAAGACCAACACTCCCTAGAACACCTAACCCTGTCCCGGCCAAAGATGGACCCAGTGAACACGAGTGGACAGCAGGGCAAGAATGCGATGAGGGCTTATTGGAGCCTGGAGTAGGTGACATTTGGGGGGAGGGCTGCAGCAGGGGGACCAGGAAGGGGGATGGAGGACTTAGGCTTTCAGTCTGCACTGGTGACCCTGGTCAGAGGCGATCCTAACTTCCAGAGCGAGGCCACGGGCTAATGCTTTAAATGTACTAATGTTTTCTGAATAGGTGATACATGCACCTGGTTAACAAGCCGTTCATACAGTACAAAAGGAGATAGAGCCCTGGCCAGGTAGCTCAATTGGTTAAAGCATCGTCCCCATACGCCAACCAAGCTTGTCGGTTTGATCCCTGGTCAGGGCACATACAAGAATCAATCAACGAGTGCATAAATAAGTGGACAACAAATCCATGTTTCTCTCTCTCTCTCTCTCTGTCTCCTCCTTCTTATCTCTCTAAAATCAATAAAAACATATTTGAAAAAAAGAGAGTGAAAATTAAGTCTCCTTTCAACTCTTTTTTTTTAAAGACTTTATTTATTTATTTATTTTTAGATAGAGGAGAAGAGAGGGAGAAAGAGAGGGAGAAACAGCAATGTATGGTTGCCTCCTACATGGCCCTCACTGGGGACCTGGCCCGCAACCCAGGCATGTGCCCTGACTGGGAATCGAACCGGGACCCTCTGGTTCCCAGCCCGCGCTCAGTCCACTGAGCTATACTAGCCAGGGCTCAACTCTTTTTTTTTTTAACTGTGTGCCCCAGTGTTTTGAGTGTCTTTCCAGAGATATTTGTGCTTCATGTGCTGCCATCTGCTATGCACTCTATTGCTCCTTGTTTTCCTCTCAATGTCCTGAGGTGGTCCATCGATATCTCTAGAAATAGAATCATGATAGGGAATCAAATTCTATAGGCCATGGGTCTGCCCTTCCCCCACCTCTCTGTCCTCATTTTCCTCCACTTTCTCCCCTGGTTCATGTTGCTTGAGGCACACAGGCCTTCTTGGTATTCCTTGAACATGTCCAGGACACTCCTGCCCCAGGGCCTTTGCACTTGCAGTGCCCTCTTTTCCTTTTGTCTGGATGTTCTGTCCCCACATATTCCCACGCTTGATTCCTTTACTCCTTCACACCTTTACTTAAAGTCCTCTTCTCAGTTTGACCTTCCCTGATGTCCCTATTACAATTAAACCCCCTTCACACTGGCTGGTGTGGCTCAGTGGATTGTGCATCAGCCTGCAAACTGAAAGGTCACCAGTTTGATTCCCGGTCAGGGCATATGCCTGGGCTGCAGGACAGGCCCCCAGCTGGGGGCATGCGAGAGGCAGCTGATCAATGTTTCTCTCCCTCTCTTTCTCTCTTCCTTCTCTTCTCTCTAAAAAGAAATAAATAAAATATTTATTAAAAAAATTACAACCCCCCTCAATCCTAGACAGTCCAATACCCCGTAAATGCCTTACTTGGTGCCAGAGTGCCCATCACAGTGCCACATGCTCAGCATTTCACTTATTTGTTTTATTTATTGTCGTCTTGCCCCACCCAGGCACAAGCTTCTGAAGGCAGTGACTTGGTTTTGCTCCTTCCTTAACCCCAGCTTCTGCAGCGGTACACTGTGGACCCTGAAGACCTGTTCCTGGAAAGAACACGTGGGTGATTGTAAAGCTGCCTCAAATTTTTTCTCCTCCAGGCTTATGGAAACGTAACTGACAAGTGGCCCTGTGTAAGTTGTAGGTGATACAGTAGTATGTTGTGAAATGATTACCATAAAGACGTTAGTTAACACATAGTTATCTTTGTGTGTGTGTGTGTGTGTGTGTGTGTGTGTGTGGTGAGAACATTAAAGATCTACTCTCTTAGCAACTTTTAAGAATATAACACAGCATCGTTAACTATGATCACCATGCTGTCTATTAGGTCTCCAGAACTTACTCACCTTATAGCTGGAAGTGTGCACCCTTTGACCTGCATCTCCCCTTTTGCCCCACCCCTAGCCCCTGGCAACCACCATTCTATTCTGTGTCTATGAGTTCAACTCTTTGATTCCCCATATAAGTGAGATCATGCCATGTTTGTCTTGCTTCATTCTTTTCAAAATTTAATTAATTAATTAATTTATTTTAAAGAGATAGAGGAAAAGAGAAAGAGAGAGAGATAGAGAGCAAGAGAGAAACATCGACTTGTTGTTCCACTTATGTATGCATTCATTGGCTGATACTTGTACGTGCCCTGACTGAGGATTGAATCTGAAACTTGGTGTATCGGGACAACACTCTAACCAACTGAGCTACTCGGCCAGGGCGCTTCGTTCTTTTTAAGGACCATGTTACATTCCATGGTGTGGTGGGCTGAAGAACGACACCCAAAGGTATCCAATTCCTGCTCCAGAACCTATACATTTGTTATTTTGTATGCAAAAGAGACTTTGCAGATGTGATTAAGGATTTCGAGATGGGGAGGTTATCCTGGATTATCCCAGTGGGTCCAGTGTACGCACAAGGGTTTTCATAAGAGGACGGTGGAGGGAGACTCGAGCGCAGAAAGCGATGTGACAACTGAAGTGAGGCGGAGGGAGGGGCCAAGAGTCAAGGAATGCAGGCTGCCTCTGCAAGATGGCAAAGGCATGGAAAGGAGCCTCCAGAGGCAGCACAGCCCTGCTGACACCTTGATCTTGATCTATGACACTAATCTCAGGTTTCTGACCTCCAGAACTGTGAGACGGCAAATGTATTTCATTTAAGCCTCCCAATTTGTCCTAGTTTGTAACAACATCCACTAAAACACATGGAAAACAATACACATGGTATAGATGTCCTATGCTTTACGTTCCAGTCCACTCCTGGTGGACAGGTAGACTGTTTCTCATCTTTACTATACGGGCACCACTACCTGTGGCTCTCAGCTGAGGAGACTTTGCTCCCCCAGGGGACATCGGGCAATGTTTAGAGACATTTTTGATTGTCACGGCTGGGCGGACGGTGCTATTGGCATCTCCTGCGTGGCGATCCAGGGATGCTGCTAAACATCCTACAATGCAGAGAGCAGCCCTCACAGCAAGGAATGATCTGGCCTCAAATGTTCATAGTGAGGTTGCGAAACCCTTGTCTATCAATAAGACACGTTCCTAGAAATACGTTTGCTGAGCCAAAGGGTGTGTGCTTTAAAAATGTTGTAGGCATTGCCATATTGCCTAGGGCTGATTTTAACTTTGGGAATGTGCTCAGTCCCTAAGTAGCAACACGCCAGCTCTGAGATGTTGGTGTGGATGGTGTGGGTCCTCTCAAACCTGGAGTCAGCTGCTTTGTGAATTTGATGAGTAAATAGCTATGGGGCAGGCATTGAAGGATTCATTCAGTCAATAGCTGAGTCTTGAGCACCTGTCAGGTATAGGATGAAGCCAACCTATCTTTACCCTCACAGGGCTCCCGGTCTAATGGGGGACATTGACTAGAAAACAAACTATGTGATACATGGACAGACTGGGCACTGAGTGTATTGGCCTGGGGAAGTCAAGGAGGGCTTCATGGAGGAAGTAACTTTTAGCTGTGGTGATGGTTAATTTTGTGTCAACTTGACTGGGCTAAAGAATGCCCAGATGGTTGGTAAATATTATTTCTGGATGAGTCTGTGAGGATGTCTCTGGAAGAGATTAGCATTTGATTCTGTAGACTGAGTAAAAATGATCACCCTCCTAGCACAGGTGGGCATTATCCAGCCAGTCCATCGAAGGCTTGAACAGAACAAAAGGCCAAGGAAGAGGGAATTCGCTCTGTCTGCTTGAGCTGAGACATTCATCTTCTGCCCTTGGACATGAGAAAGCCTGGGTCTCTGATGTTTGAATCCCGGCTGGGGCTTACACCATTGGTTCCCGATTCTTAGGCTTTCTGACTCAAACTAAATCACGCCACTGGTTTTCTGGGTCTCCTGCTTGCAGTGAGGCAGGTGGTGAGACTTCTCGCCTCTGTAACTGTGTGAGTCAATTCCCATTATACAGGGGTGGGCAAAAGTAGGCTTATAGTTGTGAGTATGTGAAACACAGTTTATTTTTGTGTAGTTTTCCATATGAACATTTGTAAACCTACTTTTGCCCACCTCTGAGTATCTCTGTGTATGTGTCCTGTTGGGTCTGGATCCTAACACACCCACTGTTGCACCGGATGCTTGCCCTGTGGTCTCTCCTCACAGGAGCTCGGGTGTTCACTTCTGGATTATAGGAGTCACCCATTCTTTTATTAACCAAACTGAGGTTCGGGTCCCAACCAGGTGGGCTTCTATGAAGTCCCTTTATTATCGAGGGTTCCAGAAAGTCCTGAGAAGTACTCACACATTCTGCAGGCACAGCCTCCACCCCCAGCCAAGCTCTCTCCCGCTCCCCTCAGGTCTGTCTGAGAGCTGCTTCTCCAGGCTGTGGCAGGCACATTGCATGAATTACTCCATTTCATCTGCGCAATAACACTATGAGAGAGATGCTGCCGTCCCATTTTATAGACGGTGAGGCTGAGGCCCAGGAAGAATAAGTGACTTGCCCAAGGTTATGTAGCAGAGCAGGGATTTCACATCAGCTTTGCCAGACTCTGAAACTGGAGCTGGTTCTCACCGTGCTGGTTGGCCAGGGGGCGGGGCACAGAGGTGGGGAAAGATGGGCAAAGGTGGGCATGTTCATGGCCTCACAGGCCTGGCCCTGGGCCGGGAGGCTGGGGCAGGATGGCGGGCAGAATCTGATTTTAGCTTGACTCTGGTTCTGGGGTAGAAGGGGCTGGTCATCAAGGCATACCCTCCAAGGTCTTCATGATTCCCTGGGGCCTGGGATCTCATATTATTACTTTAAAAAAAGCCATTCTTGTCCTGGCCAGTGTGGCTCAGTTGTTTGGGCATCATCCTGTGAGCCAAAACGTTGCGGGTTCTATTCCCAGTCAGGGCACGTGCCTGGGTTGAGGTTCTGTCCCTGTTGGGCCCAGTTGTGTCGCGTTTAGGTGCCTACTAAAAGGCAGCCAATTGATGTTTCTCTCCCTCTCTTTCTCCCTCCCTTCCCCTCTCTCTAAGTCTTTAAAAAAAAAAAAAGGAACCATTCTTTTATTGAAGATAGCTCAAAGAAGTCATTACAAAACCTTTTTTCCCCAAAGTACAGCTTTTCATAAAAAGCAATGTCCACCTTTATTTAATACATGCTCTGGTACACAGGTGTGTGTTGGGGGGCTGCTGAGCACTTGGAGAATCCCAGGGGCCCGGGCTACTCCTCTGCACTCAGCACTCCTCTGTGGAATTGTTGTGGACCTTCTGGCGAGCCTTCAAGGGCCCAGGGGTGGCCTGGGCGCTGGTGGGTATCTGGGCCAGGTTCACCCAGCCGGGCCCACGGGGCAGCATGTGGCTTTCGTTGAGTCTGCAGACACGGTAGTTCTCATAGTGGACATTGTGGGTGATGTCCTTCAGGTCTTGGAGGTGGGAGCTGGGAGATGGATGGCAGGTCAGCTTGGGCTGATCACTGCGACCCCCGGGCCCACCATAGCGCCTGGGCTACCTGCACCCTCACCGGATGAGCAGGTCTCTCAGGAGGGCGAACTCACAGTGCGCCACGTTCTCCACTGCAAGATAGGACATTGAGCACCAAATAAGTGCCTACTGTATCCTGTACAACACCTGGATTGCCTTTCCCTATCTTTTCCCACCTCCTGTTCTTGATTCATTCATTCATTCATTCATTCATTCATTCATTCATTCATTCATTCATTGCTGTGTCCCCAGTGCCTGGTACAGGTGGCTCCTACAAACAGTTGTTAAATCAATGAATCCACTGCTCATTTATTATTATATACTAAATAATGGCTACATTTTCATATCTATATTATACCATGTATATACACCATATGTATACATTATATTATATATGGTGTATATATAAAAGATAATATAGTATCTACATAAGATAATATATATTATATTCTACTTTAAATAATTATATTGATAAATCAGGGGCTGAGGCTTTGACCGCTGCTCCTTTACCTTCTAGTCTTGTCCTCAGCAAGGCCCTCCTCAGGCAGAACCCTCTCCCGCCCACACATTCCCTTCACTGCGCTCCCCCGCTGGCATTGTCTTGCCAGCCCTAGGAGGGCAGGGACCCTGTTGGTCCTGCTTTCACTGCCTCCTCCTTAGGAACTGCATGTAGAATGCCTGGCACATAGTAGGCCTCTCAATAAATTCTGGTGCACAAACACAGTCTGAAGTGGTGGCTCTGCCCCCTCCAACCACCCTATGAGGTTGCTGTTACCATCACACCCATTTTTGCTGTGAGGAGACTGAGGCCCAGAGAGTCAATAACTTTCCTGAGGTCTCCCAGCTGCAAAGAGGGCTTCATCTCAGGTCTTTGTTCCTGGGCTGTGGGCTTAGTGACTGGGATCATGCGATGGGTGCTAAGTATTCCAATGACAATAAGATGTACCCTGGTCCAACCCATCCTCACCGGTGCCCTCACCAAATACCTGCACTGACCTTCAATGATGCCCCACTTCGTCTTCCGGCCCAACACACACTTCCCGTTCACCAGGTGCTCTCTGTCAGCCCCAACGACAGCAAAGGGAATCCGGTCCTTCAGGGAGGGGACAAAACCAGAGGGTTGGCCCCACCGGGCAGAGAGAAGATCCCAAGGGGGTGCTGTCATTGGTGGGAACAGAAGGTGGTAGAAGGAGCACAAGATAGCTAATAAGTTAAACGATGCAAAGTCAAATCAGTTCCTCAGTTTCCTCATCTATAGAGTGAGAGCTTTAATAGCAATGACACAGAGCTTTGCAAATGTTTGGAAAGTGCTTAGCATTGTTGAGGGCTAGCGGAGTAACCCTTGCAAACTGTCAGTCATGTTACTAAAATCTTGCTGACGTCCATTTCTTACCTTGCCTATGAAACAGGAACGGTAATTGCATTCAACAGTTACCATGATAATTCTGTAAACCAGGGGCTGGCCCCCGTGGCTCATGGGCCAACTCAGCCCACCCCCTGTTTTCTTCTGTAATGGTTATTGGCACACAGCCCCGTCCATTCAGTTACTCTTGTCTATGTGGTTTTCACGCCACCACAGTAGAGTTGAGTAATTGCGACAGAGACCGCTTGGCCCACACAGTCTAAAATATAGGGTGGGGCAAAAGTAGGTTTATAGTTGTTCTTATGGAAAATAATATAATAATTAATAAATAACGATACAAGAATAAACTGTGTTTTGTGTACTCACAATTGGAACTTTACTTTTGCCCCACCCTGTATTTACCATCACCTGGCCTGTCACAAAAATGTTTGCTAAACCCTTGGCCCTGGCTGGGTAGCTTAGTTGGTTAATGCGTTGTCCTGATACGCCAAGGTTGTGGGTTCGATCCTCAGTCAGGGCACATACAAAAATCAACCAATGAATGCATCAATAAGTAGAACAACAAATTGACGTCTTCCTCTCTCTCTTTTTCTCCCTTCCTCTCTTTCTCAAATCAATAAATTACAAAAAAGAGTTTGCTAAACCCTGTCATAAATTCTAGTTGTTTACTTGCTCCTGGCCAGAAGTGGAGATTCAAACTTGCAAACTCCAAAGTGCTGGTTATGGGTTTGTTTTTATTTCTAGAATTAATTCATAACAGGGAGTAATATTGGTGCTAATAATAATAACCATTTGTTGCACATTTATTATGTGCCAGCTGGTAGTAACTAAATACTCAATAAATGTTATGTTGGATGATTTACTGAGTTTTTAATTTGAGAATGTGTTTCTTGTGTTCTCCCAGCTCTGTTCCAGTGGTGGCCAGGCTGCTGTTTTTGGCCACCTCAGGACAGTACACAGAGGTGGTGAAGGCCATGGTGCTTCAACTCTCACAGGAAATCCTGTTCGTTGCTCCAGTGGGGAGGGGAAAGAGGGAAGGTGTAGAGGAATCGGGTGCAGGATGGGAGGCAGGGCCTCTGTGCACTGCTGTGCAGTCTGTGCGCCACACGGAGGCACTTGGTCATGAGGCTGTGCAGGGCCGAAGTCAAGGGGAGGCCTCAACTGTGAAGTAGCTGTTGCTTTTTTCTTAAAAAAAAAAAAAAAAGGTTCTATTTATTCATTTTTAGAGGGAGGGGAAGGTAGGGAGAAAGAGAGGGAGAGAAACATTAATGTGTGGTTGCCTCTGGAGCACCCCCTACTGGGGACCTGGCCTGCAACCCAGGCATGTGCCCTGACTGGGAATCGAACGAGCGACCCTTTGGTTTGTAGCCAGCGCTCAGTCCACTGAGCCACACCAGCCAGGGCATGGTTTTTCCTAATCCAAGCAAAAGTACCATGTAGGTTAGCAGAGTCCCTTGGAGAGGGGGTTGAGGCCTGGTGTCTATGGATGATGGACCCCAGGCCTCACCCAGGTGATTTGCTCATTCCGGATAGACTGACATTGAACACTTCATGAGGAGAGCAGCATGGGGGCTTGGAGTTGGAATTCCGTTAATTCAGAGAAAGTGAAGATGTGAGCTAGTTCTCTCTTTGTTTTTTTTGTCACAGCTCTTTTGAAATATAAATCACATGCTGTAAAATTCACCCTTTTAGAGGTACAGCCCAGTGGTTTTTCATATATTCACAAGATTGTGCGACCGTGACCGCAACCTAATTCCAGAGATTTTCTATCACCACCTGCAGGAAACCCCCTCTCCTTTAGCAGTCAGTCAGTCACTCCCTATTCTTCCCAACCCCCAGCCCCTGGCAAACACTAATCTACGTTCTGCCTCAGTAGATTTGCCTGTCCCGGACAGTTCATATAACAAAATCATTCAACATGTGGCCTTTTATGTCTGCCTTCTTTCACTGAGCATCTTGTTTTCAAGGTTGTCCATGTTGTAGCATCTATCAGAAATTCATTCTTTTTTATGGCTACACTATTCCATTGTGTGGGTAGACCACATTTTTTATACATTCCCAAGTTAATGGACATTTGGATTGTTATGAATAATTCTACTATGAACACTTGTGTACAAGTTTTTTTTAAAAATATTTTTATTTCTTCATTTTTTTAAAGATTTTATTTTTATTTATTTTTAGAGAGAGGGGAAGGAAGGGAGACAGAAAGGGAGAGAAACAGCAATGTACGGTTGCCTCTCACATGGCCCTCACGGGGACCTGGCCTGCAACCCAGGCATGTGCCCTGACTGGGAATCGAACCGGGACCCTCTGGTTCCCAGCCCGCGCTCAATCCACTGAGCTACACCAGCCAGGGCTTGTGTACAAGTTTTTATGTGGACATAGGTTTTCATTTCTTTTGGGAGAGAAATTACCGGGTCACATGTGGTAACTTAGTGCTTAATCTTTTGAGGAACTGTCAGGCTGTTTTCCAAAGCGACTGCACCATCGACATTCCCGCCGGCAGTGTGTGAGAGTGTCAGTTTCCCCACAACCTCACTAACGCTTGCTATTGTCTGCCATTGTGATAATAGCCATCCTAGTGGGGATTCAGCATCTTGTGCTTTTGATTTGCATTTCCCTTGTGATGTTGAGCACCTTTTCATAAGCTCATTGGCCAGTCTTATAAATTCTTTGGGAAAATGTCTATTCAAGATCCTTTGCCCATTCTTAAACTGGGTTGTATTTTACTGTTGATTTGTAAGAGATCTTTATATAATCAGGGTACAAGTCCCTTTTCAGATACAGCATTTGCAAATATTTTCTCTTATTCATGAGTTGTTCATATGACCCATTTCTTGCTTGTTTTAAGTTTTTGGATGATTTATGTCTGCTAGAAATATATGAATTTCCCCTAGCTGTAATCTTCAGATGAAAAGATGAATGGAAAGAGAATCACCCTTTGTCACTCCCTGCCCCCTTGGCCTCCTACCCGGATCTTGCTGTTGAGGATCGTGTCATTGATGTCCTCATCGAAGCACTTCTGTGGGTACACATCGATGCAGTGAGTCCTCAGGTTGTGCTGGATCTGGGGGCCACATGCAGGTAACCTCAGCTCAATCTATGCACTCTGCCCCTTCCCCACCTGCACCGCCCGAGCCTCGGCCCAGGCACCCAGATCACCCTGCGCCTGAAGTTCTCTCGCTCCTCAATAGTCAGGCTGTCCGCCCTGGCGATCACGGGCACCACGTTCACAGTCCGGCATAGGCGCTGCAGGAACTCGATGTCCAGGGGCCGCAGGCTGCTCAGCCAGGGCAGTGATGGTGGTGACAGTGGCAGCAGCAAGTGTGAGAATGAGGGGGTGCCAGCCCACAGCCCACACCAGGAACCCCTTCTCCGCCTCCTCCTCCTCCTCTCTGCCCTGGGTGGCCCAACCACCTCACCAGTGCCCAGTGGGCGGCACGAAGTACACACAGCAGTGCACCCGGGTGTCAGGGATGTGGCGCTGGCGGGTGATGAGGATCTCTTCCTGCAGGTACTGCTCATACTGTGCATTGATATAGCCCAGGATGGGGTCCCAGCTGGAGTGGGAGATGGATCCGACCTCAGGATCATGCCCAGGAGCCCCACCTGTGTCCCTGAGTTCTTTGGGTGGTCACCCCTGCCAATGACCAATTAACATGTTCACTTAGGGAGCAGGACCTTTGGTCTTGCACAACTTGAGGTGCTTGGGCACCCAAGTACAGTCTCCACCCCCACTCCCCCACCCTCGTTCCCTTGCATTATCAGAGAGGTTCCCTTGCTGTTCTCAAAGTTGAGGCTCAACTTCCTTGTCTATAAAATGGGGACAATAAGAACACCTACTTTGGGTTGGGGGTAGTGAGCATTAATCAAGAGAAATTGCTGTTGGCCTGGTTCAAACCACCGTGGACTTTTGCCTGATTGTGGTAAGGATTTCCTAACTCCACTCCCTGGGCCCCTTCCCTTTGTGGGCTGTTTTCAACAGCAGCCAAGAAGGTCCTTCCAAAAGCAGGAGTTATATCACATCCTTTTCCTGCTCAACTTCCAAGTCCTTACACTGCCCTACAAGGCCCTATACCACCCTACCACTGCTCCCTGCCTACCCTCTCCTCTCCTCTCCCTGTTGCTCTTGCCCTGCCAGCCGCACCAACCCCCCTACCTCAGGGCCTTTGCACATGTCGCCCTCAGCCTTGAACACTTGTTTCCCCATGTCCACATGGCCTATTCTCTCATTTCTTGGAAGTTTGCACCGAAATGTAACCTTTTCCTGGAGGTCTTTCTTGTTCACTCTGTTTAAAATTGCCACCCCTACAGCTCTGTACCCGTTTCACTCTCAGAAATGTCCTGTTTGGATGATAGAGTTTAGGCTCACCCTCTGTATAACTGATTATTTTGTTTGTCTGTCCCTCACCCCTGTGACAATGTAAATTCCATGTAGGCTAGGATGTTCTTCTGTTTTGTTTGTTGCTGTGTCCCCAATTCTAGAAGAGAGCTCACATGTAGTAAGTGCTCAGCAAAGTATCTTGTGCAGTGTTGGCTTCGCAGGAGTGCGAATGGAACTCTGCCCTTAGAAGGACCCATGCTTGATTGGATGTTCTGTGGTTGTGGTCTTACAATTCTTGATAACTTAAAAAAAATATTTTATTGATTAGGCTATGACAATTGTCCCAATTTTTCCCCATTTATCCTTTTCCACATGGTACCCCCCTTCCCTCCAGCAATCCCTCCCACTTAATGTCCATGGCTCGTACATACAAGTTCTTTGGCTTCTACATTTCCTATACTATTCTTTTTTTTTTTTCCACTATTTTATTTTACTTTATTTGTTTTTTTTAATTATTTTATTGTTGTTCACTTACAG